>CM062805.1:899356773-899585377 GCA_031772625.1 Pinus tabuliformis
CTAATATGGAATAAGTTTCCTGTGAATGCTTGTCTTCTCATCCAATCGTTGATTGTATGTACATCAACAATTTAATATTTCACTCATTTACATGGGTTGTATCTTACATATTTCCCAAATATTGATTTTTCTCTCATTTTCCCGATATGGAATAAGTTTCATGTGCATGCATGTCTTCTCATCCAATCGTTGATTGTATGTACATCAACAATTTAATATTTCACTCATTTACAGGGGTTGGTTCAATGGTTGGATTCAATTTTCTCTTCTCATCCACCTTAGGGAAACCTCTTGTCTCAACATTTTCCATTTTACCAAAGCAAATATAAGGCCCAAAACGAAAAGTGTGCTTCCTATTGTGATCCCAACAATCACCCTAGTGCCTCTCATCTCACAGTAGGAGAAAGAGGGTAAAGAAAAGTCACTGGAACAGTTTCATTATGGTCCTCATCATCATTTTCTTGAACACTGCACTTAGAGACATCATGAGACACGTGCCATCCCTCTCTGGAAACAACTTCCACCATTGAATGTGGTCCTCAAACTCCTTAATTCCCAAAACTGAAGGGGTAAAGCAATGGTATCATTCATTCTCCTGATAAGATTAGCAGGTTGCCAGGGACTTTAGGCCTAAAACAAAGAAGCTCTCCAACTCTTTCATCAGATGCTACATTCTAGGGTAAAGCTTGATGATATCACATGCATTGGTGTTATTTCTGCTTGCACTCATGCAGGTCTTGTGGAAGAAGGGCATCGATACTTTGAATCTATGACTCGAGATCATTGTATCATCCCCAAAACAGACCACTATGCCTGCATGATTGACCTTCTTGGCCGTTCTGGGCACTTGGGTGAGGCCGAGAAAGGAGGCCATGAAGCTTTTGTATTGTGGGGACCTTCAGGTAGGGTATGTCACCTATGACAGTCTCTTGTAGGATGTGTTGACACAAAAGCCTTGGCAGAGGGTAAGTGGATCCATACCCATATGATAAAAAGTGGGTTAGAGCCAAATGTATTTGTAGAAAACAATCTCATCAACATGTATGCTAAATGTGGAAGTGTCAATGATGTGCGCCAAGTGTTTGACAAAATGTATGAGCGGAATGCTATTTCATGGAATACCATGATTACAGGATATGTTAAACAGGGTGCAATTGAGTTTGCTTGCCAAATGTTTGACGAAATGCCTGAGCAGGACTTGGTTTCTTGGAATTCAATCATTGCAGGATATGCAAACACTGGGGACAGGGAGAAGGCACTTGGTTATTTTGTCTGAATGTTGAGGGCAGGGATGAGGGCGAACGAGATCAGTTTCACTAGTTGCTCTGGTGTTGTGTTGGTATTGAAGATAGAGGAGGTAAGCAAGTACATTCCCATATTGTTTAGAACTGGATTTGAGTCTTGTGTATTTGTGGGGAGTGCCCCTCTTGACATCCATGCCAAGTGTGGAAGTATGGAGGAAGCAAACAAAGTGTTTGACAACATGCCGGAAAGGATGTGGTGTCATGGACCATTATAGTAAGTACAATATGGTAGTCATTATACTATGGAGAAATAGATAAAATAAAAAAATTCAATATTTAAATCACTTATAAGTCAAACTAATCTCTATATATATTTATTTATTTTTCTTTTACAGAGTCCTTGGTGTTCTGGTTTCCTTACACGTCCATCATTACGTAGACTCAATATAAACTAATGGCACTATTAATTTTACCACTTTTATTTTTTTCTAAACTTCATGTTGCCATTTTGTTTAATAATTTCATGTTTTACTTTATTCTCGATATGGGCAAGAGTGATCCCCTCTTCGGGACAAAGAAAATCAAAGGCATATTAAAAGTAGTTGTCTGTGATGGGAATGGGAAAGAGTGACTCACTTTTTGAAACATAAAAACAAAGGTGTATTAGAAGTGATTATGTGTGACGGTAAAATGAAATGATATTTTAAGGTTTATGAAATCATTAGTTCTCTGTTTTTAGCATTTTGCAATTCAATCTTTTTGGGATTCAAATTGATGATGAGCTGGCCAAACCTTCCCATAATCCTTCACTAAAAAGACAATGCCAAAAAATTGACGCTAATGTTCTCATAACTTTCTCTGATGTCTTTGAATGCATCACATTCCAAAATGAAATGTTTTTCCGATTGCACATTCCAAAATGAAATATTTTTCCAATTACACAGCCCCAGCTAGTGTCAGATTGTGCAGGGCTGACTGGCGTATGGAGGCCTTATACAAGATATTACGCCCTCTTTGAACCAATACTGCCAGGCTCTTCCAACGTCAACAGAAAACACCTCTGCTCACCTCGTTACAATTACTGCAAACTTGTCTTGCAATGCAAGATGCTTCTCCATCGTCCGGAACCGCGGCGCAAAGGCTATATTGATTGTGTCGTGAGACCGATCTCCAGATTGCTAGAAGAGCAATACTGTGTTTGGAGGAATCTGAAGGACATGTTCACGATGTTTTGCCCACCATAAGAGTTCATACTCTCATTCGTGACATGGCAGTGTGTATAGCCCACAAAGAGGAGAAATGTTTAGTCATGGGAAGCCAAAATCTGTGAAATTTCCAGAGGCTGTCTATGAGAATTGCACAAGGATGTCATTGCGGATAATTATATTGGGGATTGCCCACTCACTTGAGATGCCCAAAGCTCGCAAGTCTCATCTTGAAAGGCAATAAAGATTTGAAAGAGCTTCCGTCGGAATTCTACTCAGCCTGACGCCTCTCAGGCTCTCAATCTGTCGGGCTGCACCAATATAACTTCAGTCCCAAGTATAGTGGGGCAAATAAGACTGCTTCAGTTTCTCTCATTAAGTCAGCTCCCCATCCAATATTTGCCCAAGATATTGGCCATCTTCTGACTTCAATTTTTGGACCTTCATTTTTGTACAGAACTAAATTCATTGCCATCTCAGATTGGAGAGCTCAGAAATCTCAAGCATTTTAATTTGGGGATGTCATTCATTAAAGATGATTCATTCAAAAGCTTGACTCAGTTAGGAAGTATGGATAGACAGGATGCAGCAGCAGGATGATGGAAAAAGTTCATGAAGTAAAGATGGCATAATGGGAACCTGGTCGGAGATGTGGCGCTCAAGGTTGGCCTACAACATTCACTATAAAGAGGATCTTCTTCCAGAGGACATGCAGAACATGAAAGAAGCTACAGAGTTTTATGCTACTCTGGTACCGCGGGTTAATTAGTCTTCTGAATTGCAAGTTTGAACATCTTGAATGGTCTACTTGTATAACTGCATCGAACTGCATCGGGATAATGGCGCTGTCTCCATTGGAGCAGTTGCCCAATTTAAAGCTTCTAAAGTTGGAGAGCTGTTATAATTTGAGGGAGTTGGGCATAGGGAGTTCAAGTGGATATGTAAGTTTGCAAAAGTTGGTCCTTAAAGGCCTAGGGGATTTAGAGAGTCTCGGTGGAGCATCTTAGAGGGAAGCGTGGGATGAAAGAAAACTATCTTAACTCGGTGTCTTAAAAATGGTTGATCGCCCATCTTTGAAAAGATTTCACATAGGGATGGAAAAAAAAACTCCCAAATTTATGTGCATTAATTTATCAGCTATGGTCTTCAAAGAAAGGCCCAATGGAGTGGTGGGAAAGCATAATGTGGGAAAATAATAACACGAAAGTCAAGTTTCAACAAATTTTTATAGAACGTAACCCCAAATATTAATAAATAAAGGTTATTTAACTAAATTTTATATTTTATTTATTTGTTATTTTTGATGGTGGTGAAATAGATGAATATTATTTTTGGAGTGTACATTTTGGTTAAATGAATGGATATGATGTCTTTGGTTCACTGTTACTGTAGTTGTGAGAATTTTTACTATAATTTTAAATTTGTATTTCAGAAATTATATTGTTTTTGTTAGGTTTAAGCCTTTTGTGATTCATAATGTAGATATCAGTCTTTTGAATTAATCACATCATTAGGATTAGGTGTTTCTAACCAACTAATATGATTCATCCTCTATAGCGTTTCCGATTAATCACATTGTTAAGATTGATTCTTTATTTTTATTTTTTAGTTTCATAAATTTAATTTAATTTATTTTATAAAATTTCAGATTTCATTCACCATATAATTGTTCAGAAAATTTAAACATATATATAGTTAATTTAGATATACATTAAATAATACTTTTAATTATTTAATAAATGGTTAATAAATTTTAAAATACTATTGAAATACAATGATTAATATAATAAAATTTAAATTAAAAATTTTATATTTTATTTATATTCATAATGTGCGAATGAAAATTTAAAATCAAATGTGAGTATATTTAATTGAAATTTTAAATTTCAATTATTATAAATGGATTGTGTTTTATTTAAATTATTTTAGGAATTTAATTTAGTAGAATAAATTTTGTATTTTAAATTAATTAATATGGATATGGTTTAAAATATTAATATTAAGATAATATAATTTAAGTTTTTAAAGTAATTTTCATAAAATTATTTATTAATTTAATATTATATGAATAAATTTAATAAAATATTCTATTCCATATTAATAGATATTTTTATACAATTGGAAATGGTGAGACTATATCATTGTTATGTCAAAGAATAACACATTCATCACAGTCTATCCAAAAAATCCCATAAACTATTAATAGATATTTTAAAAAATACAAGTTAGTAGTTATAATTTATCAACATATTTTAGAATTTTTAATATTAAAAATTTATATACAATTTGAAAATTTATATAGAATGATAATTATTACATTATTTTTAATACTTAATTTACATTTTTTAAAATCCATTGAATTATGTTTAAAGGTTTTAAATCTAATTTTTTTCTTAATTTTTAAAATGAGATCATTTGTCTAATAAATATAAAATATAAGCCCATAGAACATAGATAAGGAGGTGATAAGGTATTTATTAAGTAGTGTAAAGGTCATCAGTTCAACACTCAATGGGAAAAAAATCCAACCGTGTTAAAGGCTAGTGTGGCCCAAGCCAAGATGATTTTGATAGCTGAAGCCATAGAAAAAAACTTGTAAATCATCTCAATACTCACATAACCTAGCAAACTCTAACCATACATGGACCAGGAGGCTAACAGCCCTAACTTATCTATATTTTTGTGTTAATTTTTTGCTTATGGCATTTACAACATGTAATTTTCTTTGATAATAAAAATTATGAAAATAAACCTAGCAAACTCTCTCTTAATTACAAATTATTTTTTATATTGATATTGTCTTTAAAAAAAAAAACTCTATAAACATTTGTTTGAAAAAAAAAACTCACACACATTACATTACAAATTTTATTATTATTAATGTAAGATTTAAATATAATGTTAATAATTGTTAATTCAAATTAAACATTTAATTTAAAATATAAAGTTATAAATATAATATATTATAGTTAATTTATAACATTTCTTTCACATTAATTTTTTTTTATACATCAATTTATTTATTTTTATTTTTTCATTTAGATAAACATTTTATAAACTATTATATTAATGTGTTTTACTGTAAACTTATAATTTATTTGTTCCACATGTTTGTTAATTCAATGGGGAGTTTACTTTTCTTTGAACTTGTAACACCCCCGTTACTGTAAATATTTGTTTAGTTATTGTCATTTACTTTTATTGCACGAGACCTGATAACTTGTGGGCTTAGAGGGAAGCCTAATGAAACATTAATTGTTCAAAAGTTTATTTTATTATTTGTTTAAAAAAAGGAGAAATCTTAATGAACATTGATGGAAAATGCGCTCTGTTAGGGTTTTGGCCTGCTGCTTCTAAAAATTCCCTGCAGTGTCAGTCTCTCAAACCCTAGACGTTTTTCCTCAAATTAACGAATTCTGACAGGTCAGATGAGTGATCTAGCAGGGAGGGGAGAGATCCCCTCCTACCTAAATGTTGACAACTTTATTAAGTAGGTTTCCATCAAGGACAACACATTAGTCATAATGCCAACAACTTCAGCCACAAGTGCAGTGGTAGGCCTTGGTCATGCAACATCACCCTTACTTCTCCCACAATACTTTTGTTCTTCCTCTCATCCACCCCATTTTGTTATGGGTTTTCGGGTGCTGTCAACTCTCGTCGAATGCCTTCCTTTGCATAGAAATTTTTAAACTCATTTGACACGTACTCACCTCCATTATCTCTCCTAAGAGCCTTCACTTTCTTGCCAATTTCTTTCTCAACAAGTGCTTTGAATTCAAAGAACTTAGAGAATGTATGGTCTTTCTTCTCCATGAAGAAGATCCAACACTTCCATGAGAAATCATCTACAAATATAACATAATACATGTGCTTGGCAGTGGAGGTTGTCAAGAAATTTCCACAAACATCAAAGCGGATCCTTTCAAGGATTGCATTCACCTTGTTGTCCCAATCATTGAAGGTGGCTTTTGTGTACTTCCCCAAGGTACACCCTTTTGCATGTATCTTGTTGCTTCAGTGCTCCTTTACGGAGGCATGTGGTAATTTTCTACATAATCTTCAAAGCACCATGATGTAAATGGCCAAGTCTTATATGCCATAGTTCGTCGACATCGCGGCCTTGCACCTTCTCTACCTTTGTGCTCAATGCAACACAATATTCCACATCACCACTGTCTCATCCCTGTGGACTACTCCATGGGATACTAGACAGACCACCTTTGTGTATTGGTTATCACCGATGTCACATCCTTGTGGACTACTCCGCGGGATACTCGACATACATCTTTGTTTTCTGGTTATAAAGACCATCATATCTGTGTGTACTACTCCGGTGGGTGGTGTACGTGTTTTCCCCTTCACCTTGGTTTTAACAACTGTCACATCTGTGTGGACTACTCCGCTAGGTGGTGTATGTGTTGTCCCTTACACTTTGGTTTTAATGATTGCCGCGTCTGCTGTGGACTACTTCACTGAATGTCGGACATGCCTTTTCGGTTCACGTGTGTCTCTTCCTGGGTGGTACTATTACCTCTCACTTAGAGGTTCACTTTACTCTTCCCCTTTGCAGTAAGAGAACTGAGACACAAGTTACATTACACAATCACCAAGCACACTTTCCTTATTGTTTTAAGATACCAGCCTAGCGCTCTCATGTGTTCATAGCTAGAGCCAAGGCATATCTCTAAGTATATGAAACCAGGCCTTTATACCAGATGGGACTCCTACACCAAACATTGGGAGGTCTAGTTGGGACTTCATACTGGGGAGATCCCTTAAATGTTGGCAGGTCTAGCACCATCAACACAAAGTATATTGGTGCTTTACATAGTTACATCAAACATTCTTTTTTATTATTTAAGCCTACTACTATTGATGTGGCCAGTGTGAAGGCCATTCACCTTGAAAGCATGGGAAAAAATGATAAAGAATAATAGCTAAAGAAACCATCTTTCAAACCTCATAATGGCAAGTTCAAAGAAAAAGGAAAGGGAAAGGACAACAAGCCAGCTACAACCAAGAAGGAAGAAAGAGTGAATCCATCTCACACACATTGTAACAAAGAATGCCATGATGATGAACATTGTTGGAAATTGCATCCGGAGTTGAAACCAAAGAGATTTGGTGGAAAGGGCAAGAAAAAGACGGTGGCAACCGCACAACAGGACCTTGGATCTGATTCCGGTGATGAGACATTGATCACAACAGTGGGAACACAAGGTACTCTTTCTCTTCATGCTAATGAAAATTCTGAATCGCATGCAAGTACAAGTTCTTCAAATGAGCCTCTTGTTAATGAATGAAAGAGAATTGAATTGTTCCACATTAGAGTCATAATGAAACATACTAAAGTGGAAACCTTGTTTGATTCAGGCTCACAAGAAAATTTGATTTCAGAATCCTTGGTTAAAAAGTTAGGATTAGAGACCAAGCCTCATCTAAAACCATACTTGCTTGGTTGGGTGTGTGATAAAGAAAAAATTACATGTAACCAAGCAATGTAGAGCTAGATTTGTGATTGCATCCAAACTAGTTGATAATGTTAATCTTGACCCTTGGATATCTGTGGTATTGTATTGGGGAGTATGTATTTGTATGACAAGAAAGTAGTTTTCTTTCGCCATGAAAACAAATATATCATCTCATGAAAGATGAGGAGGAATACATTATTAGAGCTCACCGCGCCAAAATCAGTGCCATTCTTGTAAGTGTAGGTTCGGTGAAGAGATTGGTTAATTATATAAAAGGGTGCATACTCATGGTTGTGGGAGTAAAGGAAACTGAGACATGTGAAGCTTTCCAAGGTTGTGATCCCACTCATAAAAAGGAATAGTATGAAATTTTTTCTAACTATGATGGGATTTTTCAGGAACCAAGTGGGTTGCCTCCAAAGCATGAGATGCAACATGAGATTCACTTGTAGCAGGATGCTTCTTTATCGAACATTAGTATGTACAGGTTGTCAGCTATCAAGATGGAGTAGATAAAGAAGTAGGTATAGGAATTGATGAACCAAGGGGCTAGAAGGCCAAGTTCTTCTCCATGCGGCTCACTTATCATGTCGATGCTGAAAAAGGATGGCACATGGAGGATGTGTGTGGACTACAAAACAATCAACGAAATAACAGTGAAGAATCGGTACCCTCTCCCTCACTTGATGATTTGTTAGATCAATTGAAAAATGTTGTCTATTCCACAAAATTGGACTTGTGTAGTGGTTATCATTAGGTCAGGATTGCAGAATAGGACATATGGAATACTACATTCAAGACAAAACAGGGGTTTTTTGAATAGTTGGTAATTCCATTCAGGCTGTGCAATGCACCAACCACATTCATGAGGGTGATTTTTTCATACCTTTCTTGGTGATTTTGTACTTGTGTATCTTGATGACATTTTTGTTTACATTAGTACATCGGATGATCATGTGTGTCATGTTAAAAAAGTGCTTGACATTTCGCAAAAAGAAAAAATGTATGTTAAAATGTCGAAGTGTGAGTTTGGGAAGACCTATTTGGTTTACTTAGGTCACATTGTCGGTGGTGGACAATTGAAAATAGATCCTTCTAAAATTGGTGTGATTGTAAAGTGTCCTAAACCAACAAATTTTACAAAGGTTCGTAGCTTTTTAGGTGCAGTACAATACTTGAGAAGGTTCATTTCCAAATTCTCCATCATTGCATTCCCCTTACATGCATTGATGAGTCAGTAGAAAGCCTTCGATGCACTAAAAGACAAGATCAACTCTGCACCAATTTTGGCCTTACCTGACCTCCAACAACCTTTCGATATCAATACCAATGCCAACAGATACACCATGGGAGCAGTTTTGATGCAAGAGAGGAAACCTGTATGTTACCATTCAGAGACATTCTCCCAGGATATTGTGAACTATCCCACATACGATAAGGAGTTTTATGCCTTGGTTCAAAGTGTGAAGAAATGAAAGAACTATTTGGTCAGTAAGGAGATCATCATTCACACAAATCACCAACCCTTGCAGTACCTTCAGTCACATACCAAGCTTCGACATACACGTCATTTTAGATGGATGGGATTTCTTTAGCAATTTCACTTGGTGATAAAACACAAGAAGGGCACCAATAATAAAGTGGACGATATGCGTTCTCACCCTCCTATTTCTGCATCTATAGTTTTGCAAATTGCCTCTTTATATTTTGAAAGTTATGCTGAACAATATGTTGGTGATGATTATTTTAAATATATTTATGAAAAGTTGACTGATGGATCACACGTGGATAATTACCATTTGCAAGGAAAGTTGTTGTATCACCTTGGAAAAATTTGTATCCCCGCCAACGAATGAATACATGTAATCAGAGAGGCACATACCTCTCTTGTGTCACGCCATTTTGGTTTAAGGAAAACTTTGTGTCATTTAAAGAGGTTGTGATATTGGCCTCATATGAAAAATTTTGTGACTCAATATGTAAAGGGATGTGTGTTGTGTTCAGTTAGCAAGCCCACTAATAGAAAATTAGGGCTCTACACACCACTCCCTATTCCGAGTTATCCATGGGAAAGTGTGTTAATGGATTTTGTAGGTGGTTTTCCTTTATCTAGGAGAGGTCATGACTATTTGTATGTCATTGTGGATCTATTTAGAAAAATATGTATATTAATGGCTTGTAAAAGCAGGTCAATGCAGAGTAGACCGCTCATCTCTTCTTCCAATTTGTATGGGTCCATTTTGGGCTGCTCACATCCATTATGTCTAATCAAGATTTTTTCTTTATTAGAGAGCTTTGGACGAGTTTGTGGAGAATGATGGACACGAAGTTGAAGAGGATTATGACATTTCATCCACATACCGGCAGACAAACAGAGGTTGTCAACCGCACAATGATACAATTAATCTGAGGCTATTATGGAAAGCATCCCAAGTTGTGGGACAAGAAGCTTCCTTATGTACAACATGCATACAACTAAGCAGTGCATTCATCCATGTAGATCTCACCATTCAAGACATGCTTTGGTTATTTATCAAAGGATCCCTTAGATATGGTCTCTGGGAGAGATGAAGATTCCAGTGGGAAATATGATAGGGTCAAAGCGAGGAAGTTCATTCAGTAAATTGAGATGATTCACCAGGCAGTACAGGAGTAGTTGGAGAAGAGTCAAGCTCACTACAAAGCCTGACATGACAAGCACTGAGTCAATCGCCAGTTCTAGGTTGGAGACAAAGTATGGCTCCACATCAGTAAAGACATAATGAAAGGGGAAGGAAAGAAGTTGCGACCAATATGATATGGCCCATTCATCATATTGGAGAAGATTGGACACAATGTTCTTCATCTTGATTTTCCATCATACATGTAGATGTACTCAATGGTGAACATTGAAAACTTGAAGCTTTATGAGCCTTCGTTGAACATGGACACCGAAGAGGTTGGATAGATTCCTACAGTGGACGATTTTTCACCTGAATACTTGGACAAGCTACCAAAGGACATCATTCTTGACAGGAAGGTTAGGATTTCATAATGGGGAGACATGGAGTACCTTCATATTGGCTTCAAAGGAATTCATCCGAGTCAGGCTCAATGGATGGAAAAAGATAAAGTGAGGGTGAAATTCCTTCACTTTTCAATTCACTGATAAAGCATTTGGTGGTTCAAAAGCTCATTAGTGGGGAGGAATGATATGGAAGGACCCAAAAATAGAAGTGGCCTTGAAAGTAGCTCAAAACTAAATGTCATTAGATGGAATTGAAACTAGAATTAGATTTTATTTCTCGTCGGTCTAATTCCAATAGTGTGAATGACACTCAAATCCAAGTTTGTATGTTCAAATTATAGCTGGTCAAAGTTATGGTCAAACTTGGCCAAGTGGTAGTCCTAACAAGGTAGAAAATTGGCAGAATATCAGTGCATGGAATCCATCTATTCGAATAGGTGAATTTTTTGCCTACTTAATTTGTCCAGTAACCATTATTTTTCGGTGGGAAAATTTGAACCATTGGGTTTAAAAAAAACAAAAAAAATTATATTTTTTGGGTGGCAGGTTGTCAACCCCTCCACCCCAAACGAATCAACGATGTGAATATTATATTGGGTGGGTGGTCACCCCTAGCATACCCACCCAACCCTGCTAGCCACCATATATATATATATATATATATATATATATATATATATATATATATATATATATATATATATATATATAGTGGAACAAGCGGGGCTTAAACCTGCCCGGTCCGGTGGGCTGGCTCGCCACCCAGGCGGATCCAAAAACAAATGTAATCGTTGGTCATATCACATGTAACCATTAAACCAAATTTAACTACCAACGTTAAATATATATCAAATTCGATTTAAAAAACAATAATGGGTCATATTTGGGGTGGGCGGGGTTTGAACCTTGTTCGCCCGCAACCAAATCCTAAATCTGTCGATTGTTACCAATGGGCCAACAACCCACACCTTGTTAAGTTTTCCCATCAAATTATATAATATCTCAAATCATTTTCCCATCAAACCGGAAAAGGGTAGAGGGCATGGAACCAAGAGTGGCCTGAGAAGTGGAACCATGAGTGAGGGTATCTTGGAGATGTTGAAAGATTTTGTTACAGGGCCAAAGGTGTCAGTGCCATAATTTGACAAGTTTATAGTCGATTTTGCAAGTTTTCACGCTAGGAATCCATCCCTGCAGTCCGTTTCTCCATCCGAGCTCTCTAGTTTTAGGCCATCATCCAAATTGGAGGTATGAGGGTCCATTTTGTGAGGTTGCTTGTAATGAATTTCTTTGATGTCACTTAATAAAAGAAGGCCTCCCCACTTTGAGTAGTGCCCAGAGACGTAGCCCACATTGGGTGAAATTCGTAATCAAATCATTTGTGTGCCTTTGATCTCATGGTTTCTTTATGTTTTCCACTTCTTTTTCATGCGTTAAGTTACTTAGTTAATATGCTTTTTTATATGCAATTTTGAATGCATCCTTGAAGTTAAAATATCTAGATCACTACCACTAAGGGTTGCACAGTCACTATCATTGGGAGTTACACAATTACTACCACTAGGCACTACACATTCATTGTATCTAGGAACTGTGCAAGAGCTATCTCCAAAGACTATGCAAGCACTTTCCTTAAGGGTTGTGCAATGACTCTCTTCAAAGGTAGATTGACTGCCAGACTTGCTAGGAAGGAGTGTGCTTATGAATGCATCAAAAACTAAGCATGTGTAAGAAAGTGGTTTAAGGACTTAGAGTATTTAGAAGAAGACTTGAACACTTAGAAAACCATCAATTGATCGTGAAATGACTATGAACAACTTGAGATGAGAGATCATAAGATCACAGCGAGGCTCCAAAATTAAATATCAGGCAAAATTTTGGAGGGTGTTTGTCGCAGCAACAACACTTCCTTCACATAAGCTCACAATATCAATGGGATGCTCATCATCAACATGCCATCTAGTCATCGACATAGTCTTTATCTTTAAAAATTGCAAACTAGTCATAATGATATTACTCTTGCTCAGATATTCAATTTTTATACTCCTCCCATCATAAGCAGATGGAATTACTGTAGCTCATTTCAAGTTTACAACTCAATCCCTCAAGCAAAGATAAATGTTCATTCATGATTTGAATTTTTTCCAAGCAATAATCATCATTATAAGGGACTATACCAAATCATATTCTTAGGTAATGTCGTAATTACTAGGACAATAAGTCCATATATAATTTGAACTCAATACAACTCCCAGTTCTATATCCATTGTTTTATCTGAATTATACAAAATTTGAAGCTACAATGACTTACTCTATGGTTTGTCCCTATCCCATTCACACCTTGTTTTCTAACCACAACCCATAGTCCCTAATCCTTAATTCAATGTCAAATTCCATTTTATTCTTCCGCTTTGTTACAAATCCCATATAGCTCCTATATCGTAACAAAACTCTACTTCCTATCCCACTCCTTTGTTTGAACCAAGCTTTCATACCATGTGTTATGTACCCAACCTCCTAAGTAGCACCAAGAAAGTTGGGTACTCAAGTTATTTCTTCTTAAGAAAAATTCTAAGCTCACTAAAGCATTTATCCATCAAGATATTTCTAACAATTATACTCTTGCTCAATTTCAATATCTAAGCACAAAGTTATGGCATCCCAAAGTTTCTTATGCACCTTTTTTCCCCCATAGGTCATCATGCCTATTGTAGCTAAGTCCTGCAACGCCTAAATTTCGAATTTTTTCTTAGACAAACTCCAACAAGGAACCAAAATTGCTAAAATATATATATGTATACATGCATACACACACACACACACACACACACACACACACACACACACACATATATAGATATGGTTCAAGAGCGGCAGGAAAAGGAGCATTTTATTATCTTTGGTGGACATTGTGTTTAGAAGTGATTGTTTTTAGTTATTTCACGTGATTGTAGTCCCTCAGTAACATATTGGAATCACGATAAATGTGTCACTAATTTTCTTAATACTGACATAATGATCTAATTGAGGGAGGAGAATTATGGAGGCTTATTGGCATATTAAAAAATGGCCCATGCGACAACATTCTAATTGGTGAAAACCATTCCTTATGGCATATTTTTAGGAGCTTTAACAAATGAGAATTGCTCATATTTGGCCTTTACAAGTAATTATGATTCTTTCTAGAATTTATTAGGTGATTCAATTGGAATTTTCAATAAATCATGTTAAGGTGATTGACTGAAAACGGAAAAATACATGATTATGCAATAGTTTTGCTATTGACATTTCTTTCATTGATGAATACTATAAATGTGAAAATATTGAGGTGGCACACAGGGTCTTTGGTAACATATATCAAGAGGATTAGGTTGATAATGAGTTGTTTGAAATTGTTACCAGTGCTTTACAAAGTAAATATGGGATTTTTCCTCGAACTGGGACTAACATATTAATTATGGTTCTAAATCAAGGTCCTTCTCTTTTGTGTACATTTCTGATACAATAGCTAGGAAATACCCTTCCTGGGATTTTGGTAAAAGGGATATCAATTGACCATGGAGAAGGTGTGCACTTCTAGTTTCTTGAATCATTCGTATGTTTCTCAATATTTACACAATGATTGGTTCTCAAAGTTGGACATCCAGAAAAAAAGTGTCTACTTCCAGAGAAGAAATATGTGCAGGCCTTGTCACAAAAGAAAAAAATAAAGATGGCATCATACAAATTTTGATCTATTTATGTTTTTAAATAAGCCTCTGAAGTAGAAAAAGGAAAAAAATAGAACTCCAAACATTTTTCTTTTAATGGCCAAAGGAAATTAGCATTGAAGAGCGAAGGAAAAGATAAGTTGAACTTGCAATGAGAAGAAATAGAAGAGAACCCTAAAGAGAGAAGTGATTAAGAGGCACGATTCTGTTGGCATAGGACAACATGCAATAGAGTATCACCCACCTTCAAAACGATGAGGAGGATGAGAGGTTTTTTCTATCAAATATTCTGGAAAATATAGTGGATTGGTTGAAAAGTGAGGTTCATATGTCATAATTGTTTCAAAAGCTCAGGAATGTGGCTTTATCAATGTTCTTGGGCCATAAATTATGAAATCATATTACAAGAATATCAATGCTACAATAAGAACTATCGAGAAAGATAGTTGGCTTTGGCACGCATGGATTACTTGGATCTTAAATGTCATAATGTTAGAACCCATGAGGATGGTCTTCAGGATATTCATCAATAAATAATACATCAAGTGGTGAAGGTTGTACGATGTGACTATTATGCTAATGAAGACAGGTGATCTTCCTTTTATACAAAGATACCCAACAAGAAATTTTAGTTGGCTTATTGTGTTTGCACAAATGAGGCCACAACATAACATGTTCGGAGCTCAAGACCCAGGTGCTTACTTGCTCATGAACTTAATATTTATGGAACTTCTATGCCTATTCATGACCATGATGCAGAAAAATTGCAACACCATGGTTATGGGACGCTTCTTATGGAAAAATCAAAGAAGATTACTTGGAAATAGCATATGTCAACCACAATAGTTGTCAAATCAGTAATAAGAACACTCCATTACTATCGAAATCTTGGGTATGAGATTGAAGGGTCATACATGATGAAGTATTTGAACTGGTTGTATGTAATAAGAGTGAAAATTTGTTTCATATAATTGGATATCGTCCCTTCTTGGGTGCAATATGTAGACTCAGGTGCAACTGGAGACAATGGTTGTTATATTGATACATTTGAAAAGAACAAAGAGAAGGAGCATAGGTGACTCTAGATTTGGTCATGTGAATGCTTTCTCCTATGGAAAGAAATCACTAGTGTGTAGAAGAATATTATTATTGTGCTCCTATTCTTTTGTATTTTTTTATGGTTTTCTAATAGTGCCTTTAATCATAACTTATACATAGTTTATCATAGCTCTTTAGCTTCTCTGCTACACACAACTAACTTTTCACATGGGAATCCATATTTTCATGATGCAAAGGCTTTTAGAGTTGAAGAAAAAATATGAAACTACAGTTGTCACAGGCTAAAACAGTTGCAACAATCTCACTTATTTGTAAGGTCCATTAGTTTTGAAAATTAATTGGTTTATCAATAGTGAAAATTACTTGGTCAATAATGGTCATGGTGCTCATCGAAATGAGTTAATAGTCAATATATACATGAAAAGAGGAGACTTGTACGTTCATGAAAAATTACATGGAGTTGCATTAACATCTTTTGGGAAAACAATGATATATCCTTTTAATAAATTTACATATCAATTTTTTGTTAGGTGTGAAGGGGTTCATGTGATCGCAAGAGTGTGACAACCCCTTCAAGGAAATTTGGAATGACGAATTTTCCTATTAATTTTTGTTGCAAATCATGCATCTAAATTTTATAATCTAGAAAATACTTTGAACAAAATGATAAGTTGATGATTTCAGGCTTCTATGAACTGCAATCTATAACTTGAGTATTCATAGAATTTCTTGTCTATTATGTTATAATCCCACTGACATAATAGTTCTTCTCCTTGTGCTAGTCGCATTGTAATGCATGTAGGTTTTTGTCACCATTAATGGAATTTACTTTTACGTAGAAGACCTGTATGGATTCGCGTAATGATGGGGAATTTTTCATTTGGTACCAGGTTACAAGATTAGCTTTCATTATTTTATGAACAAACTGCTTTGTTAATTTATTGATTTTAATATCAATGGAATGAAATCCTCGTGTGATGGAACTATTTCAACATGTTGTTGCAGCTACAACACCCTCCAAAATTTCACTACATTCAAATTTTGGAGCCTACCTAACCATCACATCAAGTGTCGCTTTGGTTGCCAAGTGTCGTCTCAAGTCATTCAATATGTTTCAAGTGTTCTTGGTCATTTTCAAGTGTCCTTACATTGATTAGAATGTCTATAGTTCACTTCACTATTGTAACACCTTTGTTTGTTGTAAAATGACACTTTTGGTCGCAGTCACACACATTGTGTTGATTGTACTTGGGGAGTGTTTGTGAAATGGCATTTTGGTGTGTATTTTTCATTGTTCAAGCCTATCTAAGTCTTATTAATGAGTTAATATGTGTTGCAATTGATTTCATATCTAAACTCATTATGTTTTCCCCTTTTTCTATCTTTCATACTAAGAAAAATTTTGGTTTCACTAGTGAACCCATTAAGGCCAGGAGCGCAAAAGTGCACTCTTAAGCCTTGATCGAGAATCCTTAGTTGTTATGAATTATGCTCTATACCCTACAGGAGAACATAGTGCACTCCTAAGCCTCATTCCCTTTCCTTGTTCTGAACTATTCCCTCAAAAAATACCTTCCTCCTTGTTGAGTGCATGGCACATCATCGAAGCACGAAGCCTAACTCTTCTAGCATTCAATAATGCACCCTGTGCCCTCCTTGACCCTCTTGATCACATGCATGCACCTTGAAGCCCTTAAGCCTAACCCTTCAGTCATCAACCCTACTCCTTATGCCCTCCTTGGCTTTCTTGAGTGCATGAGTGCACCTCGGAGCCCCAAAGTCTCATCCCTTCATCCTTCGACAATGTTCCCTATGCCCTCCTTGTCTCCCTTTAATGCGTAGCACACTTGGGAAGCTTGAATGCTATTCCTTCATCCTTTAGACTTGCGCCTTATGCTCTCCCTTTAGTTTTCTCCCTCATGTTAAGTGCATGAGCACATCCCGAAGCCTTGAAGCTTCATCTCTTAGGCCTTTTGAAGTGCACCCTTGTGCCCAAAAGTTTCCTTGCTCTTCCTAAGTGCACTAATAAGTCATGAATGGAAAATTCGTATAAAACATATTAGGATAGGAGATATTTTTGGTTGATGTTTGCTTTCCATGAATGATTGCAGTTATAGGTATTTTAACAATAGCATGGCAAGGACGCATGAACAATATCGGGCAAAGAGGGCAATTAAAGGAAGCATTCGAGAACAATGAACACATTGAGATCTTGATGATCGAAATAGCCCAAAAGACACCATGAGATCAAAGACCCTTTGGGGAGTGAAGAAATAAACAACGTGGGAGGTTCATGCAAGATCAAAGACACAAGTGGCAGCCTTGTCACCTATTAAATAAATTCCATGTCATCAATCACTACAAGTTCAAGTCATCAACGATAATGACTTGTCATGTCTTCATTAGAGGATGATGTGGAAATTATGATGTAATAATGTAATTATTGTAAATACAAATAAGTAGAAGTCCAAGAGTCATGTATGGACAAAAGATCCATGTATAGAAGTCCAAAATACATGTAATTCCAAGTCATATGTAATTCCAAAAGTCATTTGGAAGTCCAAGAGTTATAGAAGTCCAAAGGTCATTAGAAGTTGGAAGTCCAAGAGTTATAGAAGTCCAAAGGTCATTAGAAGTTGGAAGGTCAAGAGTCATGAGGATATGTAAAGTCATGCCTCAAGTTATAAAAGGATCCTCATTTCTCAAGAAAATGACTTTTAACCTTGGCTTCTCCCACAAGGCATTAGAGATATAGAGATAGTACTTTTGGGGAGAAAGCAATGGCTCTAATGCTCCACTATTGGAGCTAGTGATGTTCATTGTACTTATGTATCTTGAAACTTTTATTTAACACTTGAAGCTATTTGGCCAACACATTTTCGCACATAGATCATGGATGTTTTGAGACTATTCTTCTAATGTTTGTAGTTTATGTTGCCTTTCACATGTACTAAAGTAATTGAACTATGTCAGTGACTTTTGTTCTAAACTTATGGGAAATGTGTTGGGATGATTTAATGATTGTATCATATATGTGAACTATTTCTCTTGATATCTTACAATTATTTATTTTATATGTGTGTGTGTCTCTATTGGATTAGTACTATTACTTCTCTTTTAGAGGTTCACTTTCTCTCCCTTACAATGAAAAAACCTTGATACATATAAAAGTGAACATTCACAAGGCACATTCTCTTGCTCATTCAAAAGCGCATGTGCACTTCTCTCTCATGCTAATTACTTAAGCCAAGGCAAATATTTAATTATTAAATGGAAGTCGGGATGTATTCCCGGATGGGATTCATACACCAAATGGTGTGAGGTCTAATTGGGACCTCATATCGGGGAGATCCCATGTATCTTGGTGGTATCCATCATCATCAACATTCTGGTGCTAGAAGAAGGGAAACCAATTTTTTCTAGCTGATAATTATTTACATCCCAATCATTTAGTTTCTGTACAAGGCAGTAATATCCCAAGCACTATCCCAACTCCTATTCCTAAGCTAGGAGGATCTTCTCATCCTGGTCTGGAGTTGAAGTTACCTATGAACAATTCTAGACAATTCAACCTATTATCCGTCAGTTTGTGAAATTTATCAGTTTATTCCCCATTTCTCATAATATTCCTCATCATCCTAAGAAGAAATAAACAAATCATACTTGCATTTTGGTTGCATTGGTAGAAGATTTGGTCTTTTCCACCCTTGAGGAATTAGCAAATTATTCATAAGGAATAGTTCAACAAGAGTCTCTTCCACCTATTCACAAAGAGTACGAGGAAGACATTGTTCTTTCTGACAAATAACAACCAAGAACTTGTTTTTATTTTAACGACAATTTAAATAGTGAAGGAGAAGGCTCATTAGATTTGGAAAAGGATGAGGAGCAAAGAGACGAATACATGGTTGATCAGGACTTGGATTTAATGGCCCAATGTCCACTTTCTCTTCTATATAACCTTCATAGAATGCCTAGACACCTGGAGAAGTTGTTATCAAAGTTCGATCCTAACAAGAATACTAAAGCATAAGATCATATCGATGATTTATTCATGCATCTACGGATATTAAAGTAATGTTACCATGATGTTTCTTGTAGGATTTTCCCTTTCACTTTAGAAGGTATAATAGTAGCATGGTACCATAATCTACTTGTTAATTCAATCCATGGTTGGAGGGAGTTTAAGAAATTATTTTTGGAGAAATTTGTCGATTAAAAGACTCCCGCCATGTTATTAAAAGAGATCGGAAATATTAATATGGGGGAGAAGGAGAAAGTTAAATATTTCAATCAAAGGTTCAACTTTATATTGAACAAGTTTCCCCCAAATATGCAGCCTCAAAATTCTATCACTACATATCATTATACAACTGCCTTATCGACAAACATTTCCCCTTTTGTTAAAAGAGCTATGAAGGAGACACTGGCTTTAAACTTCGTAGAAGAAAACACTTTGGATAAATACTTGTGTGCCACTGGAGCTATTACAAATGATGATGATGAATCTAAAGACTCCAAGGATATTGGCAAGAAGTCTCATCCTTCTTTAGGTCATGCTAAATAAAATGTTTCTGTGGATATTGAAAGATTGACTAGATATTTAAAGGAAATCAATAATGAAGTCTCATAATTAAAGAGAAATTCCAGCGAGACTTCTACCTATAGAAATTCTCCCAAGTATTTCCCTTTCATAAGGAATAATAAAAACAAAAACTAGTCAGCTAAACATGCCCAGAGTTCAAATGTTGTGTTGAATATTGAAAGCATAGGCATGGATAACTATTGTTCCTTCCATCAGGAATGGAATTAAGAGAAAATGTGCCCACAATGAGACCATAAGATGAATGCCATGGAAGCACATATTGTTGATACTTTACTATCAGATGAGTAGTTTGAGTGGACAGAAGAAACAAATGAACCTGCAACGATTGAGGAAAGTAAAGGTATTGGACACGCATTTAACACTTCTGATTTTATTTTCAACCCTAAAAATAAGTGTTGAAGTGCCACCTCAAAGTGAAGCCCCTCCTTAGAAACAAGTTGGTCGTCATAATTTGAGAAGCAAAGGATCCATTCTTGAGTTAGAAGTGGCAAGACAAGAGTTAAAGAAGAAATTGTTAAGAAGAATCACACCACTAAATAAACTTGCTGAAAATACACAAAAATAAGTTTGTAAATATTTCTACTTCTAAGGATACTTCAACTAGCAGTAAAAGCAAGTCTATCAGTTTGAAAGTTTCCAATCAAGCTACACCTCCAGACACTTAGCATTGCCTGATACAAAAGAAACTATTGATTATAACATATTCAAGTATTTGAAGAGAGATTGTGGCTACATTTCCATCTTTGAGCTCTGAAGATAGCAGGAAATCATGAATTTATTTTCCAAGACTGATAATAGCCTTCATCGGGCGACAAAGATTCTACCTTTCAAAAGGTGTCCAGTAAATCTTCTAGAACTCTCAAATCTATAGTTAATGATGTGACTTTAGATGTTAATAATATTTCCCCCTTATTTTTGTTAACTTTTGATATATTTAATTACAATGTCTATAATTGTTTGGTTGATTCATTTTCATCTATGAATGTAATGGCATTATCTGTTGCTAAGAAAATGAACTCTAAATGAGATAAAAATTATGCAAAAATCATCTAGTTGGAAAAATCCCTTGTCCACACTATTGGTGAACTCAAGAATGTTATTATCTGATTATCATTTGATCACTGGGTACACCAATGTATAAACATTGTAATTGTGGACATCCTTGAAGCCTATGGCGTACTCCTGAGTAGGGATTGGTCTACTAAATTACAAGTGTATTTTTCTATAGATTGGTTACACTTATGGCCTCCATATAAGGGAAGAAACAACCAGATTCATGTGGAGAGTAAACCATACATGAAATATACGGTGACACCACTTGAGGGTCATAATGAGCATGTTTCCTTTGCATATCTTATCTTTGTAAATTGTTTCCTGGAAGTTGATCATGGGTGTTATCAAGCACATCCATCTCTTGCCCCACTAGATACATAGTTGGAGCTCCTTCCTTGTATTATGGCTAGTGCTAATGAATCTTGTAATATAGATGTACATAATAGTAATAAATTTAGTAACTAATAATATATGGACTATGTTTGAAGGTTCTAAAATTTGGGATGGCTCTTGAGCTAGTTGCATACCCATAGACTCACGTAACAAGAAGTACATCCTATCATGTCATTTGGAGTTCGAGTGTACAAATAATTTTGTCGAATATGAAGCAAGCATGATTGGGTTAAATGAAGCGATCAACTCGAAGATAGAGTTTCTCAAGCTAATTGGTGACTCAGAAGTTGTTACCCAAAACATCTGAGATACTATCCATTATGTTTCACCAAATCTTACAAACTACTAATAAGAGGCATGGCGATTGATTAATTATTTTAAAAAATTTAATATCATTTTTGCTCACAGACTTAGAAATGTCGTAGCAGATACATTAGCTAATTCATCCACTAGAATGTCACCTTTGAAAGATGTTTTTTCTATAGAAATTATATATAAACCATTTGTGCCTGATAACGTCATTAATTTTCATGTTTTCAATGATGACTAATAGATACTACATTTTATGGCTAATGCATATGTGTTTAAAGATGCAGACATTGAGGGTGATGAGCACAATAAGGATTTAAAGGGAGCATTCGATGTGATGAAAGGAAAAACTATGCCTAAAGGTATAGAGTCCCTAGAAAAATTATATGACATGCAAAACTAGTTCAAAGGAACAATTAATACTATGAAGCAGAGCTCAAAATCGTCATTTGAAAAAATCAACTTAGAAACTTAAGAAGATCTGAAATATGCAAACCTCGATATATGTTCTTCTCCACAAGAATGAAAAGCATTCATCCTCGTGTTCAAATAGTACTGAGATGTGTTTGCATGGACATACGACAATTCAAAGACATATGACACTTGTATTATCCAACATGCCATTCCCATTAAAGAAGGGGTGAAACCTTTTTAGCAGAAGCTAATGAAAGTTCATCGAACGTTGGAACCCCTAATTCAAAAGGAGTTGAGGAAGCTACTAGATGCTTAGATCATTTTCAAGGTCAAAAATTCTACTTGGGTTTCAAATTTGGTCCTTCTTAAAAATAAGTCCAGTGAGATAAGGTTATTTGTCAACTTTCGCAATCTTAACTAGGTATTAGACAAAGGCAACTACCTAGTGCCATCCATGGAACAAATTCTCCAAAATTTTCTAGGTCTGAGATGTTCTCGCTGTTAGGTGGTTTTTCTATCTATAATAAAGTACTAGAGGCATAACCAAATCATCTTAAAACCACCTTCAGGACCAAGTGGGGAACATTCACCTTTAAGTGCATGCCATTTTGACTTATAAATGTTGGTGCTACATTTCAAAGAACAATGGACATCTCTTTTCATGGCCTGATTGGCCAAAGTGAAATTGTTTATTTGGATGATGTAAATGTATTATCCAAAACAAGACATATGCAAATGTATGTCATCTAAAGCAAATATTTGAGTGATGTCGGAGATATGGGATCTCTCTCAATCCTAAGAAAATCATCTTTGGTGTGTCAGAAGGCACTCTCTTAGGACACGTCCTTGCATAAAATGGAATCAAATTTGATCCTGAATGGGTCAAAGCTATAACTCATATCATGTTCCCATAGAATAAGAAGGTTATGCAATCTTTCTTAGGGAATATTAATTTCTTGTGCAAGTTAATATTAATCTCTGACTATGCTCAGATGGTTAAACCTCTACAGGAGATGATTAGAGAAAGATGTGATTTATAAATGGGACAAAAGGGAAAAAGATGAGTTTCCTCAAATTAAACAAACTATTGTTGATGCACCTTCTTTATTTAGTCTTGATTATTGCAAGGATTTCCTACTTTATACTTTTTCCTTGGATTCATCTATTTCATTTGTACTATCATAGAAAGATACTAAATGAAATGAATGGACTGTTTATTTTATGAGTGTTGGCTTGCAGGGGTCAGAGCTAAATTACCCTGCCATCGATAAAAAGTCTGTGTTGTATATAAGGCAGTAAAATATTTCAGGACCTATCTCCTCAAAGCTCACATGATTGTATATGTGCCTCATCCAGTGGTTAGAACACTCTTTTTGCAACAGGAGCTGGGTGAGAAGAGGGAAAATTGGATGACCTATTTACAAGAATATGATCTAGAGTTTAAGCAAGTTCATATCATTATGGATCATGGCCTCTGTCAATTAGTAGTAGAATCGAGAGATGCTCTGGAGAAATATATTTCAAGATGAGATCAATAAATAGAGTTGTAAAATGTTGAACAAGTTCCCCAAACAAGCTCAATAGCGCCATGGTAGAGATATTTACAACAATTCTTGGAGCATGACACCTTGCCCACACATTTTTAGAACAAACAAAAGAGGGAAATCCACCTTAAATCTCTATCCTATAAGCTTGTTCATGGAGTTCATTTCAGAAACCACCATAATAGTGTCTTTCTAGGATTCCTTGAGCCTCAAGACACAAAGAAGGTACTAAGATATTTGCATAACAAACTGACAGGTGATCACTATGCAGGTGACAAAACTGTGCATAAAGTAATGAGGGATAGTTATTATTGGCCCTCCTTATTTTAATATGCTCATGCTTATGCTTTCAAGTGCCCATATTGTTAGAGATGTGTCGGATGAGATCAGAGATCAACAACCCCACTTCTACTAGCAGCATTTGAGGAACCTTTCCAAAAGTGGGGACACCGATACATTTTGATAGCGACATATTATTTTACTCGGTGGACAGAAGAAGTTCCTTTAAGACAAGTTAATGACCAGGAAGTCATCCACTTCTTGAAGAAGAAAATTATAACCAAGTTTGGCGTTCCAACATTCTCTTGT
Organism: Pinus tabuliformis; assembly: GCA_031772625.1. Taxonomy (NCBI): domain Eukaryota; kingdom Viridiplantae; phylum Streptophyta; class Pinopsida; order Pinales; family Pinaceae; genus Pinus; species Pinus tabuliformis. The sequence goes on from CM062805.1 coordinate 899,381,380, forward strand.
ATTTGATAATGTAACTTATTTTTCTTCATTGAAACTTTATGATTTCACATTAGAAAATGGTATTGTATTAAAGCATGCATCTAACTATTACCCACAGGGAAATGGTTTAGCTAAATCAACAAACAAAAATCTCATTCGCATAATCAAGAAAACCATTTTCTCTAAGCAAAGGAACTGGCACAATGCTTTGATAAATGCATTATGGGTTGACCGTGTAACTCTGAAGCCTTCCCTCAAAACATCACCATACTTCCTGGTATACAGAAAATAAGTTATCTTGCCTCTGAACCTATATCTCCTAGCCTTGCAACCCTCCCAAGGGTCACAAGGTATACCCTCCCTTTTGTTTAAAATAAGGATAGATACTTTTCTTAAACTTGAGGAAGAAAGGCTCAAAGCCAAAGAAATATTTTTCATCCATCAAAACAGTATTAAGTGTTGGTTCAACAAAAAATCCATAGGGACTAAGAGTTTTGATGTGGGTGACTTACTATTGAAGTGGTACAAAGCCCATGAAGACAAAGGAAAATGCACGAAGTTACAACCTCTGTGGATTTTCTCCTTTACCATTGAAGAAAAGCTTGGTCATAATGTTGGCATTATGGCACAGGTTTGGAGCTATGGCACAAGTGTTGTCCTTGATGGAAACTCTCTTTGGTAACAGATCTCAGTTCAGGCTTTCAGAATGAAGGAAAAGACATATATGCAGGTTCATCTAGACGAAGGCACGTATACACGCGGGTTAGACGTTTCAAAGGTCCATATGTGTATACACGCACTTTCATGCAAGGGAAAGCGCGCATATGTTGGAGAACTTACCCTTGGTCTGTGGTAGTTAGTCCTTGGTATTTGAACCTATGGTTTTGGACCATGGTACCTCGTCAGAAGTGTTGATCCCAAGTATTGGGTCCGTGGTATTGGTGTATTATGGTTTTGGACCGTGGTATTATGGAAGGCCTAAAACTATAAAAGAGGAAGGAGATCATGTGGCAAAACATCATCTGAATTATTATTGAATATCTGATAAAGTGCAAGATCTGAAATATTGGTGATTAGCGTTGTGGAGTAGATCTGGATCTGAATGAAGGAGGAACCTTAGCGAAAAGAAGGATAAGTTCTATTGATGGGTCATAATCTCTTGGCTTGAACGATAATATCTTTGCATGATTTTGATCTGTTATATATGGTGCACGCGTGTTCTATAAATCTGATAATCTGGGTTAATCAGTGCCTGAATATTTGAAAGAGTGAATTATCTTTTGTAGATCTGTACGCAGGTTCAGTTCAGCTAAGGCGCGTATATACGCAGGTTCAGTGAAGGAAAACAGCGTATACGCAGGTTGTTCCATACTCAGAAGCGTATGCATGCAGGTTTCAGGCTATTAAAGTAGCGTATATATTTTGAGTTGTGATCTTGCTGCTTCTGTTTATTGCTGTAGTGTTCTGGGTTCAGATTTGGTGTGTGGTTACTGTTACTGTGATCTGGGTATAGTTGTCAGAGAAGTGTTTATTTTGATTCAGTTTTTGATTGGTGAGAAGGTGATTGGTTAATGAAGAAATTCTTGATGTTTGATTGATGTTATTTGTGGATCCAGTCTGAAAATTTATGAAACGTGGTCCCTGAAAGAAAGAGAAGGTTGTAGCCTTCTATAGGCCAGCACCTACGTACTAGTATCTTGGCTAGTGCAAGAGCTAAGGGGGTTGTAGCTCCCTTCCAGGAGAAGCTGGAAAACGAGAGAGGGTTGTAGCTCTTTGTAGGTTGCAGCCTGCGTACTGGTAAAGGACTGCACCAGTACAATTGTAAAAAGAAGTTTCTAATTAAAGAGAAGATAGAGACGAATTGCAGCAAGTGGTTTTCACCCACATTGGGTTTCCACCTTATATCTTGTGTTCTTGTGTATGATTGTCTTCTGCTCTGTTTTTACTGTTCCTGGTTACTGGTTAATTGATTCTGATACACAGATTAACAATCAACATCTGACAGATAAAGTAAATTATAAGTTTGCATTGTATACGCGATTTTAGTTCGACATAGTTGCGTATATACGTGGTTTTAATTAGTTGAAGTAGCGTATATCATCTGAATTTGAAAAAGGGAATATTTGACTTGATAATACTGATTCACCCCCCCCCTCTCAGTATTATTTCCAACAATTGGTATCAGAGCAGGTCCTTCAGAAGAAGCTTGATCGCTTGAAGGAAGATCGTTCATCATGAGCAACTACGAGAGGGAAGCATCAATCAGGCCACTGATTTTTGATGGGACAAACTTCGTTTATTGGAAGGTAAGAGTTACTGCCTATCTTCAATCTCTTCGTATAGAAGTCTGGGATATCATAGATACAGGGTATACTTTTCCATCAGCAACTCCTACAGATCTGGCTGAGAAGAAGAAATATGAAACAAATGCAAAGGCGGTCAATACTCTATTAGGATGCCTATATCAATCAGAATTTGTCAAGGTAATGCAGTTTAAATCCGAAAAATAGATATGGGACAAGATTGTTCTGAGCTATGAAGGAGATGATCAGGTAAAACGAGCAAAACTTCAAACCCTCAGGATTCAGTATGAAAATCTCAGGATGTAAAGTGATGAAAGTGTGGCTAACTATTTTCTTCGTGTAGATGAGATTGTTAATTGTATCAAAAATTTGGGTGAAGAAATAAAAGAGGCTGTTGTGGTTGAAAATGTTCTAAGATCTTTGTCCCCTAGGTTTGAATCTAAAGTTTCTGCAATAGAAGAAAAAGAGAATCTACAAAGCCTTAAAATGTCACAGCTGCATGGAATTCTAACTGCTTATGAAATGAGGAAAGGAGGTTCATCAGACAGGAGAGAAGCTGCCTTCAAGTATTCAGGCAAAGGAGAGTACTATGAGTCAGGACACGTGTCAGAAGAAGAAGAAGAATCAAATTTTGTCAGAAATCTTCAACGGGGTACCGGACGGTTTCGAGGTAAGTTACCTTTCAAATGCTTTACTTGTGGAAGAGTCGATCACTATGCTGCCAAATGTCCTCACAAGGATAGATTGACAAAGGGAAGGAATGTTAGATGGAACAAGAAACATAATGCAACTAAGAAAAGTTACTACACTCATGAAGACAGTGATGGCCTATCAAATAGTGACGAAGATGAACGAGGTAATGATTATAAACTTTTACTGGCCTTTGAAGATGATGATTACATGGAAGCTATAGATGTATATGGTTTTTATGAAGAGATTTCTCGACTCAAAATATGTTTAGAAGAAAAAGATATGATCATTGATACTCTGTAATTCCAACTTGATGAAAAAGAAAAATCTCTTGAGAAGTTAGAATGTGAAATTGTTGGCCTTAGAAAAGAAATTGAGAAAACAAAGGCTCTTAATCTTAAATTTGTTAAAGGATCTAAAACTCTAGATGAGATTATCAATGTACAACGTTCTCCACTAATCAAGACAGGTCTGGGTTATAATGGAGAAACATCTCAAGCATCCACCTCAAGGAGTTATCTTGATGCAGCAAGGAGGAATGAGCAAAATCCCAATGGAGATCACCAGATAAAGCAGGGACGAATTACATCAAGAACAAACAAAGACTACCAGGTAAACCAGGGGCAATCCATCTTAAGGGTGAACAAAAGCTACAACCAGCCACAGGTAAAAACTTCTCAATTTGCTTCAAGAATGGATGACAATAGAAATTACAATCATTTGGCTAGTAGATTTGATAATCGCAGAAGTTTCTTCAATGGCCAATGTTTCTCTTGCCATAACTTTGGTCAAAAAGCAGTGCAATGTGTTGCTTATAAGACAATCATGACTAGAGAAGCTCAAAAATAAAGAAGTATGACTGGGATTACGAAAAGGACCTATAACAACTTTTCGGCCCTTGAAAATGAAATTGAATGTTCTATTTGTAATAACTTCGGTCATGAAGATTTTGAACGCAGGAGCAGGTTTCGGCAGACAAAGGAACAAGCCTCAAGCACCAGAACATGGAGAATAAAGGAACCAAAAATAGAAAGATGTGGGATAGCTTTTTATGCAGAAGGACAAGAAAAATCTATGGTACATCGACATCGGATGTTTGAAGCATATGACAGGTGATAAAGAAAAACTTGGATCATATACTGCTTTAGAAAAGTGAAAGAAAGTTTCTTTTGGAAATGATACCCCTGCAGCCATAAAAGGAAAGGCACTGCTTAGTTGAAAGAAAAGGTCAAAGCTAGAAATGTTTTGTATGTTGATGGCTTGAAGCATAATCTACTAAGTGTCAGTGAGATGTGCGATCAAGGAACAGAGGTAATATTTCGATCAAATGGATGTAGTGTTCATGATCTTGATACAGGAAAAACAGTGATCAAAGGCAGAAGAACTCCAAATAACCTATACATATTTGAAAAAGGACAACAACAATGCTATTTGAGCAAGGATGATGAACATTGGTTATGGCATCGGAGGTTGGGGCATCTAAGCTTTTTACAAATAAGGAAAGCATGCAAATACCAGGCAGTCCGTGGTCTTCCAGATATCAAAATTCCAGACAACACCATATGCAAATCATGTCAGTTTGGTAAGCAAACCAGAACTAACTTCCCTGAGAAGGAAGGATTAGCCAGCAGGCCTCTTGAACTAGTCCATACAGATGTATGTGGTCCATTTAGGACAAGGTCACCTCGAGGAGAAGAATACTTTATATTATTCATTTAAAACTTCTCCAGGATGATTTGGTTGGGACTTATGAAACACAAGGACGAAGCATTCAAAAAATTCAAATCTTTCAAAGCCTTGGCCGAAAATGAATCAGATCACAAAATTAAGTGCCTCAGGTCCGACAGAGGTGGGGAGTTTACCTCAAATGAATTTTTCGATTTCAGTGAAGAACATGGAATAAGAAGGGAATTCTCTACAGCTAGGACTCCTCAGCAAAATGGAGTGGTGGAAAGGATGAACAGAACGGTCCAACAAATGGCTCGTGCTATGCTTGATGAGTCTGGGACTCCCGCAACCTTCTGGGGTGAAGCTGCATTAGCTGCGGTTGTTATTCTCAAAAAAACAAATGTCAGAGTGAACAACACTCAAACTCCTCATGAGCTCTAGTATGGTGAGACTCCTTCGGTAAAGCATTTCAAAATTTTTGGGAGCAAATACTATATTAAGAATACTGATGAACAGCTTGGCAAACTTGAACCTAGAGCAAATGAAGGCATTCTCCTTGGTTATTCTCCCCACAGCAAAGCATATAAGTGTTACAATAAGAGACTTGGAAGAATTGTTGACATCATTGATGTAGTGGTTGATGAAAAAGGATACATCCCTAGGCAAGTAAATCATGAAAATATCGAAGAGGATGAAGACTACTCTCCAAATCAGACAGATGATGAAGAAGAACCTCAAGAGGCACCTGAGGAGCAAATAAGGATAAAAGAGAAGACTCCATCCAGGTACGTTCAGAAGAATCATACAGAATCTCAGATTTTGGGGCAGAAAGAAGCAGGTGTACAAACAAGAAGAACAATTGTAGAAGCCTCAAGATATTTGGCATTGCTCTCCTCCACTGAACCACAAAATGTAAGAGAGGCATGCAAAGATGAATGCTGGGTCAAGGCGATGGATGAAGAACTTGAGTAGATCGAAAAGAACAACACTTGGGAGTTGGTTCCTAGACCAGATAAGAATGTCATAGGGACAAAATGGATCTTCAAAAATAAGTTGAATGAAAATGGGGAAGTAATTAGAAACAAGGCCAGACTTGTGTGTAAAGGGTATGCTCAACAAGAAGGAATAGACTTTGAAGAAACTTTTGCTCTCGTTGCTAGGCTTGAGGCCATCCGAATGTTCCTTGCTCTCTGAAGCTTTCAGAAGTTCAAAGTTTTTCAAATGGACGTGAAATCAGCCTTTCTGAATGGGGACTTAGAAGAAGAAGTGTACATTGAGCAACTAGATGGTTTCATCCTTGGGAATGATCCAAATCTTGTATGTAGACTAAAAAAGGCTCTCTATGGTCTTAAACAGGTTCCAAGGGCTTGGTACTACCGTTTGGACAAATATCATCATCAACAAGGTTTTTCAAAGGGATCAGCAGATAGCAATCTTTACATAAAAATTGAAAATGACAAATTGCTAATACTTGTTGTGTATGTAGATGATATTATCTTTGGCAGCAATGAAGAAGCTATGAGTCAAAGCTTTGCCTTGGTGATGCAGAAAGAATTCGAAATGTCTTTGTTTGGAGAACTGACATACTTTCTTGGATTGCAAATCCAACAAAATGAAGGCGGTATCTTCTTATCTCAAACCAAGTACCTCAAGCAGATTCTAAAGAAGTATGGCATGGAATATTCGAAACCAGTATGTACTCCTATGGTTACAGGATGCAGTCTCAGTGCAAATGATGAATCAACAACAGTACATCAACCAACCTATAGATCTATGATTGGAAGTCTACATTATTTGACAGGTACCCGACCAGACATCATGCATGCAGTGGGAATAGTTGGAAGATTTCAGGCAAATCCAAAGGAAACTCATCTTCAGGCAGTGAAGAGAATTTTCAAGTATCATCATGGAACTCAAAACTATGGCTTATGGTATCCTAGAGATACAGATCTCACTCTTCATGCTTATACAGATGCAGATTGGGCCGAAAGTGTGGATGACAGGAAGAGGTGGTGCATTTTTTATGGGTTCCGGATTAGTATCTTGGTTCAGCAAGAAATAGAGTTCGATTGCTTTATCTACAGCTGAAGCAGAATATGTGGCTGCTGCATCTTGTTGCACTCAACTTCTTTGGATGATGCAAACCTTGCAGGACTTTCAAATCACGTGTACACCACCTATCTCCATCTTGTGTGACAATACAAGTGCAATAAACATTTTAAAGAACCCAGTCATGCATTCAAAGACCAAGCACATACCGATCAAGTATCACTTTCTCCGGGAACAAGTGTTGGAACAAAAGGTCAAATTGGAGTATGTTCCTTCTAAGGAACAAGTTGCTGATATCACATACCGATCAAGTATCACTTTCTCCGGGAACAAGTGTTGGAACAAAAGGTCAAATTGGAGTATGTTCCTTCTAAGGAACAAGTTGCGAATATTCTCACCAAACCACTGCCCAGGGAGACATTTGATACCTCAGACAGAAGCTGGGAGTAGTTGATGCATCATCTTGCTGTTAAATCTTGTCTGTTTCAAAGAAAATGGGTGTACGCGAGTTGCCTGAGGAGGATCCGCGTACATACGCTGGTTTGTGCAGAGACAGTCATGTATATGGAGGTTTGATGGATATCAGTAGGGACAGGCTCTGGTTGAAGATATTCTGATATGGGTCTGACAGAGACCATCCGACACAGGTTCAGGGGGAGCAGATAATCTTCTAATAATGCATTGTTGGCATTATCTTAGAAGCTTTTGGTTCTAGTTCACAGCTGTTGTTGGTTTCAGATGGAACAGAGGCAGAGGGAGAACAGAAGGAAATCTTGGTTGCTGATCTGAATGGTGATTGACAGATGTTGCTACTATCAGTTATTTGTGACTTTCATAAGTCTTGTTCTAGATATTTCGTCTCTATGTCATGTATCTCTTTTGTGGTATCTCTTTTATGGTGTCAAGGTCATGTAACGACCTATCTTGGTTTCCCCACTATGCCTGGGATGAACATGTAATGAACTTGGTTGTCATATGTAATTTTCTGATGTATCCCCACTTGGTTGGGTGATGGATGTATGTATTGAGTCTTTTGGTGATAGGAAGGTCTTTTATAATGTATAAGTCATGGTTCTTCTTGAAGAACATATTTTGCAGATCTTGCCTACAGTCAGGGGGAGCATGGTCAGCACAGCAGGGCAGAAATTTCAGCATGTACTTAGGGGAGCACAACCCTTTGCCCTTGATGACAAAGGGGGAGAATGACTTGAGGATTTTGGGTTGCCATCAAGTCCAAAGGGGGAGATTGTTGGCATTATGGCACAGGTTTGGAGCTATGGCACAGGTGTTGTCCTTGATGGCAACTCTCTTTGGTAACAGATCTCAGTTCAGGCTTTCAGAATGAAGGAAAAGACATATACGCAGGTTCATCTAGACGAAGGCGCATATACACGCAGGTTAGACGTTTCAAAGGCGTGTATGCGTATACATGCACTTTCATGCAAGGAAAAGTGCGTATATGTTGGAGAACTTACCCTTGGTCCGTGGTAGTTAGTCCTTGGTATTTGAACCTATGGTTTGGACCATGGTACCTCGTCAGAAGTGTTGATCCCAAGTATTGGGTCCGTGGTATTGGTGTATTGTGGTTTTGGACCGTGGTATTGTGGAAGGCCTAAAACTATAAAAGAGGAAGGAGATCATGTGGCAAAGCATCATCTGAATTATTATTGAATATCTGATAAAGTGCGAGATCTGAAATATTGGTGATTAGCGTTGTGGAGCAGATATGGATCTGAATGAAGGAGGAACCTTAGCAAAAAGAAGGATAAGTTCTATTGATGGGTCATAATCTCTTGGCTTGAATGATAATATCTTTGCATGGTTTTGATCTGTTATATATGGCGCATGCGTGATCTATAAATCTGATAATCTGGGTTAATCAGTGCCTGAATATTTGAAAGAGTGAATTATCTTTTGTAGATCTGTACACAGGTTCAGTTCAGCTAAGGCGCGTATATACGCAGGTTCAGTGAAGGAAAACAGCGTATATGCAGGTTGTTCCATACTCAGAAGCGTATGCACGTAGGTTTCAGGCTATTAAAGTAGCGTATATATTTTGAGTTGTGATCTTGCTGCTTCTGCTTATTGCTGTAGTGTTCTGGGTTCAGATTTGGTGTGTGGTTACTGTTACTATGATCTGGGTACAATTGTCAGAGAAGTGTTTATTTTGATTCAGTTTTTGATTGGTGAGAAGGTGATTGGTTAATGCAGAAATTCTTGATGTTTGATTGATGTTATTTGTGGATCCAGTCTGAAAATTTATGAAACATGGTCCCTAAAAGAAAGAGAAGGTTGTAGCCTTCTGTAGGCCAGTACCTACGTACTAGTATCTTGGCTAGTGCAAGAGCTAAGGGGGTTGTAGCTCCCTTCCAGGAGAAGCTGGAAAACGAGAGAGGGTTGTAGCTCTCTGCAAGTTGCAGCCTGCGTACTGGTAAAGGACTGCACCAGTAAAATTGTAAAAAGAAGTTTCTTATTAAATAGAAGATAGAGACGAATTGCAGCAAGAGGTTTTCACCCACATTGGGTTTCCACCTTATATCTTGTGTTCTTGTGTATGATTGTCTTCTGCTCTATTTTTACTGTTCCTGGTTACTGGTTAATTGATTCTGATACACAGATTAACAATCAACATCTGACAGATAAAGTAAATTATAAGTTTGCATTGTATACGCGGTTTTAGTTCGACATAGTTGCGTATATACGCGGGTTTAATTAGTTGAAGTAGCGTATATCATCTGAATTTGAAAAAGGGAATATTTGACTTGATAATACTGATTCACCCGCCCCTCTCAGTATTATTTCCAACACATAGTAGTTTCAAGCTAAAATCCTTAGATGGGAGGATTGATCCTCTTCCCATAAATGGTCGAGATTTGAAACGTTATTTCCAATAGTATCTCTAAGTATCATTTCATGTACAGTTTTGTTTCATTTCCTTTTTGTATAGTTTGTATTAGTCTAGTGTGTGTTTTTTAATTCATGTCCCATCATGTTTTGTGTCTTGGTCATTATATATAAATAAGACCTTGTGTGAAAGAGCACAAGGTTGTAAAGGGATTTGCGATGTAATAAAGAGGATATGTGACAACCACAATGCTTGGCTATATGTTAGTTCTCCTTCTTTGTTTTGGGAAGATGTTATAGGTTGAACTAAGTTCAAATGGAAAATAGGATAAATCCAAAAGGAAAACCATGAGGCAACCTATTATATTCCCATCTATTCTAATAACTAAACTCCTCAAATTTGTGTTTAAATATACTTGGTGTGTTACATGCTTATCCAATCTAGTAGAGAAAGGAAAAGGGGAAAATATAAAGTGAGAAAACTAATATCATAGGTTATATAATACTTCTCTAAAGGGGAAACCTCCTCTGGTCTCAACAATTTGGGATCCCTCTTTTGGACATTGAAAAAAATAAGTGTCAAAGCATAGTCCTGTTAAAAATAAAAATAAAGGGTGAAAGGAGAGAAAGGCTTCCCATGTAGGGAGGTGAATCAAGTCACTTTGTTAGGATATTGTTTAGGATTGATGGCAGTGAAGCAATGCTTGTGATCCTGTAGTGACTTCGTTGGGGTACTTTCCAAGCTTGATGGCAATGGAGAAAAACCAGATATGAAACTCATACTTTGAATCTCTTAAACTCGCCATGCATAATACCCTTTCCTAGATTGAAAAATTGCGATATTGCATATCTTCTGTTTGTTTGAACCAAGTGAAAAAAAGTAGGATGCTATGTAGGTAATCGAGTCGAAAGGATAAGTAAAGATAATTTGATTGGTGAATATATACGTCCTGAAGAGTTGACCCTTTAACTAAAATCTACTCCTAGGTAGAGAAGTTGAATTTCATCTAGTGTGTTGCCAAGTGTTGTCATTGTTATAACACCCTGCAAATTTTCACAACATTCAAATTTTGGAGCCTACCTAACCATCACATTAAGTGTCACTTTGGTAGTTAAGAGTGTAGAAATTCTCATTGTAGATTAAACTGATTATGCAATGTACTAAATCAAAATACTTAATCTACTTCTACCATCAAACTTGTGGAAGCTTAATCGATTTGAGAAAGATCAAACAAAACACATATAACAGAGAAGAAGAATCAGTACACATGAAACATAGAAGAATACTATGGCGAAAGCCTCATCTAAAAACCCCGCTATCTGTATTATCATACAAGGTGGAAATACATCAAGATTACACAAAGCTTTGGCTCTCATAGATATCCAACTCTCAGTACAATCCTCCTGGATGCTCACAGGCAAACAAGACTTCTCACAAACCTTCTCCTCTACCCTCCAAGCCTCCTATTTCCTTGCACTGTTCCTCTAGGATGATCTTCTCCAACCAAGTGGAAAATTGATCTCTCACACTGATCTCACACCCTATATGAACCACGCAATCCTAAAGGAATCTTGTTCCTTCTGCATGCAAAGTTTCCTTTATAGGAAAATTCCTCCAACTGATAGTACAATGTCCCTATCTTTAGTCTCAATTGGGTCTTTGTCTGAACTGACATGCATGAGTTATTTATGAGAGAATATTCAGTTATCTGGAGAACACTAGTTGCATGCATGCATGCATTAACTGATTGAACTCACAATTAGTTCCTCCAACTGTTTGGAACTAATTTAACTGGACTTAACTTAGTTAACTGAGCTAACTAGTTACAACTCAAATACAAGTCATGCTTATCTCCTTAATTAAGTGATAACTTCCTCAATCAAAGGGATAACTATTGCATGTCTTCACAAAGACTTCATGTTTGAATTTCTCCAACTAATTAACTCAAGATGAATTAATTAATTATTTTTCAAACAGTTGGTGAGACTAAATTCGAATTTTAATTCTCAATTTTAATTCAAGGAAAAATTAAAATTGGAATATATCCTGAAATGCTATCTATAGCAATGTTATTTTTAGCATTTCTTGTTGCTATTTTCAAAGCTCCCTCTCAACAAGAAAGGAATTCAACTCGATGCTGACCCTGAACCTTTGGAATGTTCTGCATGCAACACTTCTCTCTAGTGTTGTTGCTCCAACAAATCTAGAAACAAAAAAACATCCAACCTGAATCAGAATGATACCTTTATCATGAAAGTCTCTGACTGTTATTTCCTTTGTCGGTTAAAAACTCTACACCTCTGTGCTCTTCAGTATCTGACTGCTCTAGCCTCTGTCACTTTGATCTCTGATTGTATCAATCACATTGATTCCTCCTGCTACATCCGTGTTGTTGCTGGTCCTATCTTCCAGCACTGCATCCACACTACACCTCCTCTCATCATGTTGTATCGTGCTGCCCACTGCTGCACTACAACTTAGTTACTGAGAAGTAAGTAACTGATCTCCCAATTGACCTCCTTGTTGGGCTAGAAACACCCTCTGATGTTGAAGCTCTCTCTGCCGCTCCATCTACATCTGTCTCTACCCACTCAACCAATCCTACTACTCCTTGTTGGGGCTCCCGTAGCAAGGTCTAATCAAAGAGGCTGGGTACCTCAAGGATCCTGCCCCTATTTCAGCCTTCATGGGACTATCACTTCATATCACCCCACCTCACACCTAGAGGTATGGCTGCACGTGATCCCTCTACTGACTTGGATCTAAAATTCCCCCTACTATAGGTTTCTGCATGAGTGGATGCCTCCACTCGGTCTCCTCTCAACATCTCCAATTGTGGCTCCTCCACAATTGTCTAAGACTTCTTCTGGGACTGCATGTTGAGAGGTAACGTACTCTCCCTCTCAGCCACCAAGTCTCTAACATTGGCCTTACTCCTCAAGGCTTTGCATGCATCTTTAACCTCAAGAGCATATAGGTTTTGTACTCGTGAACCGATTTGTTTCACCTGTCCCGTGGTGATGTGTCTAAGGAAAACCTTTCCCTTACTGAAGACAACATTGTAGCCTTTGTACTTTAACATCATGATCGACACCAAGTTCTTCTTTAGTCTAGGCACATACTTCACATCTATCAGGGTGATAGAAGCTCCATGCTCCCTCTGAAAAGCAATCGTGCCCACTCCTAAAACAATATACCTTTCATCGTCACCCATCTCTATGAGTATCTTGAGGTCTTTCTCCTCCAAGGTACTGAATAAACTTTTATAGCCGGTCATGTGGAATGAGGCTCCACTGTCAAGAAACCAAACACAACCCATCATTGATGAAACCATGCATGCGATGAGGGTGCAGTCCATCTCGAATTGAGAGACCAATGCCTCACCTTCAGATCCTTCCAAGGATCCCTTCTTGGACTTCTTCGATGGGCAATTAGTTGCATAATGACCCATCTCGTGACAATTAAAGCATCTCACTTTAGATTTGTCACCCTTCTTCCCTCCATGAGAATAACTTGATTTGGGATGAGAATCCTTCTCCTTCCCTTTCCTTGCCTTACTCGCTAAGGCCAGATTTTCTTCATCCTCCTTGGATGAAGAACCATCTCTAGTGCTCCTCCTGATCTCCTCCTGCATCAGATCCTATGATAGTCGTTCCCAATCCAAAAGTTTCTCTCTTCCATTCACTGAGTCCTGGTAGCTATGCCAGCTCTTAGGAAGACCGAGGAGAGAAAGACTCACCATGTCATCATCAGATGTCGTTATTCCTACACTTCCAAGCTCATCTCTGTAGGTGGTGAGATTTTTCAGATATGTTGAAATCGTGTCACCCTTTTCACACTTGATTTTCCAAACCTTGTCCTTGAGCGCCAGCTTCCTCTGGTCATTGCTGTTCTAATATAGGTCCTTCAATGTCTTCCACATTGAAAATGGAGTTTCCTTCCCATGGAGACTCGAGACAATATGGTCTCAAACTCCTTCCAAAAGAATCCTCCTCGCTCTCGCAACACACTTCTTCCATCCTGCCAATTCTTGGGCATTAGCTATAGATGGCTTGGGGACTTCTTGATCAATGAAATCCTTCAAACCATTGTCTTCTAATACCACTTCCATGCGATCCTTCCATGCTATGTAATTCGAGCTACCATCTAGGGCATACTTGAGTATCAAGCCATGAACGCCATTGGTGAACTTTGAGATGTGATAAGAAATCGATTTTGTACCTGCAATCAAGAACTTCAAACTTCTCGCTTCTCCCTTCTTTGTATATTTTTCTCCACTTTGATCAAATTGGCTCTGATACCATGTAGAAATTCTCACTGTAGAATAAACTTATTATGCAATGTACTAAAGAAAAATACTTAATCTACTTCTACCATCAAACTTGCGGAAGCTTAATCGATTTGAGCAAGATCAAACAGAACACATATAACAGAGAAGAAGAATCAATAAACATGAAACATAGAAGAATACTCTGGCGAAAGCCCCAGCTAAAAACCCCGCTATTTTTATTATCATACAAGGTGGAAATACAACAAGATTACACAAAGCTTTAGCTCACAACTATCTAGCTCTCAGTACAATCCTCCTGGATGCTCACAGGCAAACAAGGCTTCTCACAAACCTTCTCCTTTGCCCTTCAAGCCTACTATTTCATTGCGTTGTTCCTCTGGGATGATCTTCTCCAACCAAGTGGAAAATTGATCTCTCACACTGATCTCACACCCTGTATGAACTGCGCAATCCTCAAGGAACCTTATTCCTTCTGCATGGATGAGTTTCCTTTATAGGAAAATTCCTCCAACTGATAGTACAATGTCCCTATCTTTAATCTCAACTGGGTCTTTGTCTGAACTAACACACATGAGTTATTTATGAGAGAATATTCAGTTATCTAGAGAACACTAATTGCATGCATGCATGCATTAATTGACTGAACTCACAATTAGTTCCTCCAACTGTTTGGAAATAATTTAACTGGACTTAACTCAGTTACCTGAGCTAACTAATTACAACTCAAATACAACTCATCCTTATCTCCTTAATTAAGGGATAACTTCCTCAATCAAATGGATAACTATTGCATGTCTTCACAAAGACTTCATGTTTGAATTTCTCCAACTAATTAACTCAAGATGAATTAATTAATTATTTTTCAAACTGCTGGTGAGACTAAATTCGAATTTTAATTCTCAATTTTAATTCAAGGAAAAATTAAAATTGGAATATATCTTGAAATGCTATCTATAGCAATGCTATTTTTAGCATTTCTTGTTGTTATTTTCAACAAAGTGTCATCTCAAGGAATTACACATGTTTCAAGTGTTCTTAATCATTTTCAAGTGTCATTGCATCGATTAGAATATATCTAGTGCACTTCATGGCTATAACACCTTTGTTGTTGTAAAACAACACTTTTGGTCACAATTGCACACACTATGTTCATTGTACTTGGGGAGTGTTTATGAACTGGTGTTTTGATTTGTATTTTTCATTGTTCAAGAGTGTCTAAGTCTTATTGATGAGATTGTATGTGTTTCACTTTATTTTGTTTCTAAACTCATTGTTTTTCCCCTTGTTCTATCATCTAGACTTAGACAAATTTTGGTTGCACAAGTGAACCCATTAAGGCTAGGAGTGCAAAAGCACACTCTTAATTCTTGATTGGGGATCTTTCATTGTTTGGAAGTGTGCCTTGTTCCCTACAAGATTTCATAGCACACTCCTAAGCCTCATTCCCCTTCCTTGTTCTAAATTGTGCCCTCAAAAAATGCCTTCATCCTTGTTGAGCACATGGTGCATCATCGAAGCATGAAACCTAACTCCTTTAGCCTTTAGTAATGTGACCATTCCCTCCTTGACCCTCATGAGCACATGATAACACACTCGAATCCTTGAAGCCTAACACTTCAGCCTTCAACCTTGTGCCCTACACCCTTCTTGGATTTCTTGAGTACATGGTGCAACTCGAAGCATCGAAGCCTCATCCCTTCGGCCTTCGATAGCGCGCCTTGCACCCTCCTTGTCTCCCTTTGACCACATAGCACACTTAGGAAGCCTGAATGATCTTCCTTCATCCTTTGGACCTGCACCCTGTTCTCTCCCTTGAGTTTTCTCCCTCTTGTTGAGTGCATGAATTCATCCTGAAGCCTTGACACTTCATCTCTTTAACTTTTCGAAGTGCACCCTTGCGCGTAGAGGTTTCCTTGCTCTTCCTAAGCACACTGATAAGTCATGAACTACAAATTTTCATAAAACATGTTACGATAGGATATTTTTCAGGATGATATTTTCTTTCCATGAGCTATTATAGTTACAGGTATTTCAAGAACAACATGGCAAGGATGCATGAAGGAGATTAGGCAAAGAGGGAAGTTAAAGGAAACATTCAAGAATAAAGAGCACATTGAAATCCTGATGATGGAAGCAACCCAAAAGACTCCATGAGATTAAAGATCCTTTGGAGGGTGAATAAATTAGCAACATGGGAGCTTCATGTAAGATCAAAGACACAAGTGGAATCCTTGTCACCTATTGAATAAATTCCATATTATTAGTCACTATGAGTCCAAGTCATCAATGATAGTGACTTGTCATGTCTTCATTAGAGGATGATGTGGAAATTGTGATGTAATCATGTAATTATTGTAAATACAAAGAAGTAGAATTCCAAGAGTCATGTATGGAAAAAATATCCATGTATATAAGTCTAAAAGACATGTAATTCCAAAATTCATTTGGAACAAGAGTTATAGAATTCCAAAGGTTATTAGAAGTTGGAAGGTCAAGAGTCATGAGGATATGGAAGTCATCCCTCATACAAGAAGCCTCATTTCTCAAGGAAAGGAATTTTAACCTTGGCTTCTCCCATAAGGCATTAGAGAGATAGAGATAATACTTTTGGGGAGCAAGTAGTAATATTGGAACTAGTGATTTTCATTTTACTTATGTATATTGGAACTTTTTCTTAATACTTTAAGCCATTTTGCCAACACATTTTCACAAAAATATCGTGGATGTTTTGAGACTATTCTACTAATATTTGCAGTTTATGTTGGCTTTCACATGTACTAAAGTAATTGGACTATTTCAGTGACTTTGGTGCTAAACTTGTTGGAAATGTGTTTTGATGATTTTACAATCGTAGCATCTATGTGAACTATTTATCTTAATGTCTAACAAATTATTCATTATTGTCTATTTGTGTGTGTCTCCATTAGATTAGTACTATTACTTCTCTTTTAGAGGCTCACTTTCTCTCTCCTACAGTGAAAGAACCTTGATACATCTACAATTGAACATTCACAAGGCACACTCTCTTGTTCATTCAAAAGCACATATGCACTTCTCTCTCATCCTAATTGCTTAAGCCAAGGAAAATATTTAAGTAAACGACAATTGGGCCGTATTTCCAAATGGGGCTCCTACAACAAATGGTGTGAGATCTAATTGGGACCTCATATTGGGGAGATCCCCTACATGTTGGCGATATCCAACATTGTCAACACAACAATATACAGTAAAGAGACCCTGCAAATGTTTTGGGTGTTGTTGCTCAGGATGAGGGAGGTGACTCTTCCTAAACAACTACCGACAGTGACGAGCTTTCTTTATATGTTAAATGGTGTTATATAGTGTGATTCTTGTATTGGACTTATGCAAAATATTAATCCTCAAGTTATTGATCGATTTCTTTCTCAGTCATTGGAAACATTGAGCTGCCTCTTCCCATTGTATTTGAATTTATTGATAGTAGTGCAATTATGCAATCATATGTATGAATGTCTGTTGACACAAGTGTTCATCATTTAAGGGAACCGTCACCTATTGGTTTTGTTCTAGTCTCAAAGAACCATCTTCATGGAGTAATCATGGAAATATTAACAAGCTCATTTAAAGTTACCTCTATGAGGAATGGCGTAAAGAAATATATGACGAATGAAGTATTGATTATTATTGTTAATGTTTTTTACAATATGCCATTAATTTCTCTCAACTAGAGTTTATATGTATTACAAACCACAATGCCTTTATGATAGGTGCATGACGATAGTTATTGTTTTTCATGAAAAAATTGAGTCTTTTTATCATAGATTAGTTAATGCTCATGAGACAAGCTTATTGATAAACTAGGTAAAAGACTAGGAGTGTCCATCCATTGGAAAGGCCCTTGTACATGCATAGCTTATCAAACTAGTCTTGCATCAAAGCACTATAAATATTACTTTCATATATTTGTAAATGTCTTCAGAAACCAAATTATTGATGGGTTGGGTAAAATATTAGCAGTGCCCATCCATTTGGAAAAGGACCTAATACATGCAAGTCCACGAAACTATACTTACTCAAACATTCTTCCCATTTGAATGTATTTTTATTTTAATATTTAAAATCAACCATGATAGATAAGTACAAGATTCAGGGGTCAATTAGTGTAGACCCGTTGAATCCAAATAAACAAAAACTTGTGCGACACTAGTGCATACTTGATCTTCAAAAAGATTTTAAGTATGCAATGTGATTTTACTTTCAAGAAGTATTATTTTCCTTTCAAGAAGTGTGCCTTTACTTTTAAGAACTATGATTGTTTCTTTTAGTTATTTTATTTGTTAAATCATGGTTTAGTTGCATGCTTTCTTGATTTTTCTAATTTAGAGTTTTTAATTTGCATACTAGTTAACTTAAGCAACTTAGCTCTAATTTTTAGGAGAAATAATCATTTTCCATTCCTTAACATGACAATAATTCTAAATATAATTCTCTACATATAGTCATATTCTTCTAAGTTTATGAACACATGAATTGATTAAATTATCATGTCCTAATGTATGCCCATATATTAGCTTGACGCTTATCATGATTTCCTAATCATCTACAAATCAGAGCCCACACTTCAACCATTGTTCTAAGATTTCCTCAACATAAATTCAGATATAAAACCAAGGTTTTTCAACCAAATTTTCTCTCTCATTGAATTTTTAACCCTTTCTTCTACTCTCTTATCTCATTATTAATTGGGAAATGTTGCTTCTACCACCCCTTCATGTGTCTCTCATCTCTTCAATTTTGTCCACCTGCAAGAACCACCTATCCCACATGAATGGGTCTTCTCCTTTAGATAATGAAATTGATGAGATGTTGCCCTCTTATTTTACCATCAAAGTTATATTTCAATTTAGGGTGAAACCTCCAAGATAACGAGTGAAGTTTATAGAGGTGATGTTAACACCTTCTCAAGTACTTATCCCATTCCTCTCATTATTGTGTAAGACAGGCCTTCCATCATGATGTTGAAACATCCCTCCCCAAACAATCTTATAATTCAATCCTCTAAAGGTTTGAAGTATTTGTAAAAGGATGAGATCCACATGTGTAAAATGAGAATCTATATGATAGGAGTTGGTAAAATAATGGCTTTGGTGTCGTTGACAAAATCATAGGATTATATTTGAAGTAAGTAGCTACATGAACTAGGGGTTTTGTTAGAGTTGTTGAGATCTAGAAGCATAATTGTCCTTATATAAATATGTAACCATATGGGAATGAATTGAATATTGGCCAAGGCCAAAGAAATTCCCAATAAGTATGGAATCTGGCCAATTAAGTATATTAGGGTTATAATAAAATTCATGTACAGGGTTGGTTTAATAAATTATTGTGTTCAAGCCTCCACTTTTATGTGTTTCAATGCCTCTATGTTAATCTATAAATTTGTCAATGAAATGTCTAAGAGGATAATGAAAGACCAATTAGGTTTTGTGTGTATAAACAATGTAACCAATTAATCTAATTTAATTGTGAGTGTGATATATTATTATGTATGACAATATTCCTAGTTAGTTATGGGTGCACAAATAACTATCTTAAAATGTTGAATCAACATAAAGTTGGTGTATTGATGCAGCGATGAGGTTGAATAGTTTAGGTTAAGTTAGATTGATTCTCTTGAGGAGAGATTAGGCCAATTTTTAATATTCCTAATGGAAACTTACAATGATAAGCAAAGAAAACATAGCAAAACACACACGGAAAATTACTCAAACATCAGAACACCATTTTAAAGCCAAAAAAATGCGTTGCTGATCCATTTTATTGATAAATCGTGAAGTACAATAGTTTCCTAGAAATCATGCACCTGGGATTACCCTAGGCAAGCTAGCGAAGCCCAAGTGATTAATATGTTATCCCCTCCAAGAATGTTAGTTGGTTCTCATTGGATTTGCGCTAAAATGCCCACAAAGTGTGTTGCTGGTTTTGTAGAATGGTTGTTAGGGTCTCTTCTGGTCCTTAGAAAATTCTAGGAAATTAACCCCAGGCTCTCCACCAAATACCCAGAATAACCCATGAAGGAATTGGCCAAATGTTGACCTCGGAATTTCAACCCAAATTCCCCTAGCTCCTTTAAATGTTGGCAAATTTGGGAACCCTATTTGACCCATCAAATCGACCCAGAAAATTCCGCCAAATTAATCTTGGCCTTTCCTCAATAAACCTAGAAAGGGTTTGTCCTAGTTTTGACACTCCAAATTGACCCCAAATGCTTGGCCCTCCTCCACAAGCAAAAGATGTAACCTGTAATAGGTTTTGTGTTTGCTGCCCCTCCAAAGTGCTGGAAAATTCCCCAAAATAGTTACAATATCTGACAAATTACCTCCCCGGACTCCACCTAAAATCTCAACCTCAAAACCACTTCACTCCTCAACTCCCAAGTGTGCCTCCTCTAAACATTGTACAGTCCTTGTATTGTTGCTAGTGTCTCCTCCCCACAAACTCGCACTCCTCTTGTTGGAACAATCGTAAAAGTGTTGATATATCCACTCAAAGACACTCATGTGATAAACAACACTTGGTCCATGGATGATGTGGAGTATGCCATAGTCAGAGTAGTAGAGCATTAGCATGGTGGAACCACTTTGGGACTAGTAGGGAACTGAAGCATCACAACTCTTCACAATTTTAGGGATGAGCTAGTTACTATAGGGGGAGATCATGCAAATATTCCATTAGGATTTAGAGAGTCACTGATGGAGTGAGAGACTTCATTAACATGGAAGGTGGGCCAACAGGATGATATTAGGAGAAGTTCATGTTAGCGAGATGCTATCTCTGCGGGGATTATGTGGTATCTTTGAGAGTATACTCTTGGTGTGTATAAGATGGCCTATGTGGTATGACAACTTCACGAGGGGTTGGGAATAGTGCCACATTATCATGGTCCCCTACTCATTGATGGTATGGTGGGGACTACTACTAATTGCACCAGGAAGGATCATGAGTGGAGCGAGGGGAGATTCATGTTGGACAGGATGGTCTAGGTAGCTAGTATTGGAGGATTATTTCATGTCAGGATAGTGCAAAGGTTAGGGAATAATCATCAACACATTTGGGACCCTGGCACATTTTGCAGTGATGGTGGGGAGCACCAGCTTGAGAGGATGCTTGTACAAGAATTTCTTGAGGACAAGCAATTTTTAGCAAGGAGGACTGTGATATTCCCACTTAGCAACATTGCCAGGGAAATATCATTTTTTGGCCAGTTTTGAATTAATTTGCATTAGCACCTAGGAAGTATGGGTTTAGAAGCCCCACATATAATTTTTATCAAATGTGAGCCCAAACAATAGAGAATGAAGGAGAAAATTGAGCCATTAGTGGTACGTGGGGGCCATTCATAGAGAATTACAGCCCACATGGGAAACACACTCTCATTGGAGTAAAGTTTATGGGGGAAGTTGAGCTGGACCCACATGGGAATATTGGAGGCTCCTTGATAAAAAGAGCAAGAGGTACTCATTTTTCTCATTCAATCATCTATTCAAAAATCTTGTCTTTGACATAGTACGCTTGAGTTGAAGTCAAGTTTCCTCCCCTACTGAAGCCTACTAGTGAAAAATATGTGAGAGTCAAGCTCATCCTACCCAGGCATCTCCATGATGCCAATATCTACCCCTCCACTACCAATCTCAACCCTGAGCCATAACATGATAAGTTTGCCTCGCCATGCAGTGGAAGTCTCAGGGATCTCCCATGTGTCAAACCCAAAATGAACTTTATCACCCTCTCTCGTGACCCTTCTCATCAAAAAGTGGAGTGATCCACTCGCCAACCAAATCCCTCGATACCCCAAACATACAAGGAGCTCAAAACTCCCACTCTTCATAGGGTGTCATTGCGTAGTGTTACTTCTTTCTAGAAACCATTTTTCCCTCATCTCTGACCCCTGTATCTATACCCTAGGCAGACTCCAAGTATTAGGAGTATGTCCCACACATGCGAACCCACCCTGTTATTGCCAGACCAAGAAGTGAAATCTGCTATCCCAAATCCTGATGATACACCTAGACACTGCTAGGAGTCTGGGTACCCTCTTGTAGATGAAGTATACCATCCACCATCCCTCAATTGTGAGCCTAGGAGTGGAACATACGCTACCTCGGTAATCAACCATGCCATCCTTAAGCCTATGTCCAACAACTCGTGCACCTATCAAGTGTCTCAACTGGAGAGTCTCCTCTCGGCTCATAACACTCAGTGTCTCATCCAAATGTCTAGGGTGAGCCTCCCATGCCCTGTTTACTAAATGGAAAGTGTTAAGGGGTAACAACCAAACACTTTGTGATTGTAAGTAACAATGGGGTTTGATGGATGGGTATGTCCCAAAGGGTATGATCAAAAGCCTATCAAAATGCTCAAGAGTAATCCTACAGATGACACTCTCTCTGCCTTGGATCTGCTGATAACCCCCTCGAAGCCTTGTCTCCGCTAAACATGGTGTCCCGAGATTCTCAACAATGCCCTCATTGATCCTAGGTGAGTGTCATCCAATGGTACACCCAATGCCCCGTCCTTGGAGGTAATGCTCCAAGAGCACATTGCATTGCATCATGTGTCACTGCATACTATCATGTATCACTATACTCCTTGACATGCAATTGTATGCCACAACTTGTCCCTGTATACCACTGAATACCCCTAGCTATAGCTATAGCAGCCTATACCATATCATCTCCTACTTGAGTCACTACACCTGACACTCCCTGTGGGTACTCAATGCAAGGCGAGTCACTCCTCCTCCCCCACAATGAAAACCTTCACGCTATGGTATACCATCATGCATCTCCATGCTTCTTTGTAGGCCACTAGGTGTTATGGCCTATAATCATGTCTGTATGCATCATGCCACACTTCCTTGTCCATCCAGGTAGACCTCAGTGCCCTAACTCTTCTCTTGATAGAGGGGATATCTCGATTATGCCTATCCTCGATGACCTTGAGTCTTAAACCTCAATGGGAGAACATTGTCTCCATACAATGCTTGATCCAGTGGCCTACCCATGCCACCTCCTCCAAGAATCTCCTACTAGAGAGTGTTAATCATCATGCCACCCCATGCGCAACTAACATGCCAAAACAACGCATGGAGTCTTCTCACAAACCATTTGGCCACTAGTGCCAATTGGAACTCCCCTGAGGAATGCATGTGCCCAAAGAACTTGGTTGACTACAATGCCATAATGATTCATCATGTCTTATGTCGGATGGGAAGCCCCACCTAGATCCTAATGCCAACCTAGGCCTCTAGTACCATCGATGTCTGGGATATCCCACTGAGCTTCACTCCAGACTACAACCATCTCCATGATTCTAGCCCCCTCCATCATGTACCAACTCAGAATCTCTCACCATCCAACCCCAAGAGAGGGATCGAATTCACAAACTCCAGCACATACAACAAACCCTTCTTCCTGCGATTGTTTCTCCCTACACAACTCATGTCGCCTCGACTCATCATCCTAGTCAACACATAAAATCTAACTAGGTAGCTCTACCCTACCCTCTCCAATGGGAAAAGATAACCTAATAGTGCTGCCAACCCCATTTATGTATGTTTGGGGAGGGATGGTATGATGCTCTAATGTGTGGTCTAGTTGTACCATTAGGGAATCCAACCATTGCCCAACACAAGTTAGTTTGGTTGTTGACTCGGCACAAACTGCTCTCAATAGCCCTCCAACTCCTCGTTTTGCTGCAGAAGGTCCTCTTGTACTGTTGTGACCTTCTCTCTCAATGCTAGAAGGCCAACTTGGAACTAATGAAACTTTCATGGGCATATTTCACCTCTAAAATTGGTCACAACTCTGGATACCTCAACAACTATCAGCATCTCACCCATGGGTAGCACCTCCTCAAATAATGGCTCTATGGGTGTAGGCACTATCCTCTCCACCAATCTGTCAATTAGGGTTACCAAAGAGGTCTCTAACAATGGTGACTCTTGTGCCCCACCAGGTATATCGATGTGCTCATCACTCTCTTATGGGCCCTCAACATCATGCTCAACCTCCTGCTCAAGCTCCTGATATCTAAAGCAAGGTATCCACCAAAAAATCACCCCGTGGACTCACCCTCTAACTGTCCCTATATTGCCTTCTCCTTTTGAGGAGATCTAGTGTACTGAGTCTATCGACTTACCTCACATTGTGCAGATGTACCTCTAATGTCTTTGCTGAAAGGATGAGGATGGGTCTAGTCTATCACCCTCCTCAACTGGGTCAACATCTCATCATTCCAATGAATTCCAACACAAAATTCCTACATACTGAATTTCCCTTGGGCGAGAGGTTTTTCTATTGTTTCACCAGTCACTGTGCCAACATACCCAAATATTCCATGATCTTACTAGTTACCCATAGTTGGGACAAGATCATGCTCTCATACCACTATAATATTCCTAATGGAAGCTTAAAATGATAATCAAATCAAACATACAAAAAACACATAGAAAATTACTCAAACATCAAAACACCATTTAAAGCCAAAAGATTGTGTTGTTTAGCCATTTTCTTGATAAATTGTGAAGTACAATAGGTTCCTAGAAAGTATGCACCCAGGCTTTCCCTAGGTAAGCTATCTAAGCCCAAGTGATGAATATGAGATCTCCTCCAAGAGTGCTAGTTGGTTTTCCTTGGCTATGCACTAAATTGCCTAGAAAGTGTCTTCTTGGATGTGTATAATGGTTGCTAGGGCCTGCTCTAGTGCTCGGAAAATTATGATAAATTAACCCCGAGCTCTCCAACAAATACCCAAAATAACCCACAAAGTAATTAGCCAAAGGTTGACCTCGGAATTTCAGCCCAGATTCCCCTAGCTCCTATAGTTTCTAGCTGAGTTGAGACCCCTGTTTGACCCCTCAAATTGACCCAGAAAATTCTACTAAATAAAACATGGTTGTACATAAACCTTAGTGCAAGGTGGGAATAAATTATCTAAAGATAATAAAAATAACAAATTAATTAAGGGTGTGAAATTTTCCACCCAACCATAGCAATATTTTTACTTGTATTTCAAAGTTGGCCATCCACATCTAGACTATGATACCACTAGGGTGAATTTAGGAAACTCTAAATGATTTTAAGTAATCAACAAAATCTCAAAAATATGCTGTCATCACCGGATCTAATCCTCAATCACTATAGGCTTCCAAAATTTATAGTTTCTCTTCTACTAACTTAAACAACATATAATTCAACCCTTTTTCCAGCTACACAACCCCTTAGTGACTCCCCTCCCTTATGCTTATTACCATTCCTTTATTTGGTAACACTCCCTCTTACATCAAAGATTCTGCTTCCTTCATAGAATGGATTAAAAACCTGGAAATTAGTGACAATGACCTAATGGTTAGCTTTGACGTTGTGTCTCTCTACACTATGATTCCGGTGGATGAAACCATAGAAGTATTGAAGAAAATCACAGACCTTGAAACTGTGGAACTAATAGGAATTTGCCTTAGATCTTCATACTTCAGTTTCAAAGGTAAAATCTATGAGAAAGCACATGGTGTTGCAATGGGCTCTCCATTATCACCATTAATTTCCAACTTATACATGGAACACTTTGAGCAAATGGCCCTTAGGTCTTTCCCCTTTACCCCTGAAGAATGGAAAAGATATGTAGATGACATTTTTTCTAAATGGAGCCATGGTTTGGATAAACTTAAGGAATTTTTATCTCATATAAATAGCCTCTCTAAGCACATAAAATTCACTATTGAAATTGAAAAAGACAACCAGCTCCCCTTCTTAGATGTCCTCCTTACCAAGAAAAATGGCAAGCTAAGCCACCAGGTCTTTAGAAAGCAGACACACACTGACAAATATCTTCATTCAAACTCCCACCACCATCCGAAACAAAAAGTTGGTGTCATCAAAACCCTAGCCACCAGAGCCTCCAGAATCTCTGACCCTGAACATCTAGAGGAAGAACTTAACCATCTCCATAAGGTCTTCTTAAACAATGGCTATCAAAAACACATTATCCAAAAAATAATTAAAGATTCCATAACCAATAAACATAAAAGCAAAACCCTTGAAAACCCTAGAATCTCCTTACCCTATATTAAAGGAACCATAGATAAAATTGCCAGAGTTCTCGCCAAGCATAACATCATGGTTCCATTCACGCCCCTAACACCCTAAAAAACATGCTTGAGTCTGCTAAGGAATTAATAGACCCAAAAAATCACAAAGGAGTATACTCGATTCCCTGCTCTTGCGGAAAAGTTTATATAGGTGAAACAGGGAGATCCTTTGGAATAAGATTAATAGAACACATTAATGATATTACAAGAAACAGGTCGGAAAAATCAGGTCTAGCAGAGCACGCATGTTCCTCCTCACACTATATCTGTATAGAACAAGCAAAATTAATTGACAAGGAAGACCATTATTTAAAAAGAAGAGTGAAAGAGGCAATTGAAATTGAGAAATCCTCCAACAACATGAATAGGGATGACGGTCTAAAATTAAGTAGCACCTGGAAACCCTTATTAAATAAAATGAAAAAGCATTAAAATAATCGAAGAATATAACAAATAAATCAATCTATTTAACTCCCTTTTAATAAAATTTGATAAGTCAAAAAAATAAATAAAAATAAAAATAAAAATAAAATTACTTCAATTCAAACTAATACATAACAAGTAACTTAGTTATATAACCTATGATATAATTAACTAAAAATAAAAGAAAAATAATATATAATAATAATAATAATAATAATAAATTAATAGATAAATAAGTAAAAATAAGAATAATAAATAATTGTACTAAATAAAAATTAAAATAATAATAATAATAATAATAAAAAATAAATAAATAAACAAATAAAATAAAATAATTAAATATAAAACAAATAAATACATTTAAATATAATCAACCATTAAAACTTGTCACTTAAAATTTAAATTATAATAATAATATTAAATAAATATATAAATAAAATTAATTAAAGGAGTCTCCTAGGCGGTAGAATGGCCCGTTTTCGGTCACCGGCCGGAAAATCGTCTGGCTCCAGCCACCGGCAATCCCTCCGCTACCCTCCCCTAGCTCCGCCACCCTCTTTCTCCGCCACCCTCCCCTGGCAATCCTGACATTCCTGACAGAAGATCCGATCGGGGTTGGCAATCCTGACATCCCCTGACGGATCGGGTCCAAGCTGGAGAGTTATTGCCATTGGAAATTCGAAATGAGAAATTGCGCAGGCTGCTCACTCACCTTCCTCTCTGCAAATTCCTAAACTTCGCAGCTCGCCAAACTCTTCAGCTCGTCACTGGTTGCTGGTTGCTGTTATTTTCATTGTAAAACCCTTGAGGACACCGAGTATCCTCAACAATTAAATTGACAGATAGATTTTGGGCGCTGACGTGCAAACAAGTGGACTTGACACTGGAACAATCGCCATGGCTTACATGACAATAAACCCCCTGTTTTGAAGAGCCCGCGTTTTGTTGCTGTTATTTTCATTGTACAGGTATGTGAGCCTCCAATGGGTGGGAAAAGTGGCCTGTTGAGAGCAGATTATATGCAAGGAAAAACCAACCCAAGGCAAATGGATCATCAAGCATTATCTATTTTTGTCCAGCAATATGTCAGATAGACATTCAACCTGGTTTTCATAGCTGAACAAATATCATTGCTTGTGTAACAGATTTCCGAGGTTGCTAATCGATGGGCCTTATGGAGCACCAGCACAAGACTACAAAAAGTATGATGTCTTGCTTCTTGTTGGTCTAGGAATCGGAGCCACTCCATTTATCAGCATTCTCAAAGACATTGTCAACCATATGAAAGTATCTGAGGAAGAAGGCGTAAGTTTCTTTAAAAGTTTTCATTTTCGTTTTGATCCCCGAGCTTAAATCTTTGATTTTCTCCTCTAAATGGTTAGCATTTGCAGAGCATTGCAAATGTAGGGAAGCGTGAGAAAAAACCTTTCAATACAGTTCGTGCATTTTTCTACTGGGTTACTAAAGAGGAAGGATCATTTGATTGGTTCAAGGGAGTCATGAATGAAGTGGCAGAAATTGGTTCAAGTCTTTACTTCTGTTATACACGCCCTTGCGATTCAATGATGTTGATTGAAGCAAGGAATGAATCACTGTCAGGGCATAATTGAGTTGCACAACTATTGCACAAGTGTTTATGAAGAGGGTGATGCTCGATCAGCATTGATCGCTATGTTGCAGGCACTAAATCATGCCAAACATGGTGTAGATATTGTATCGGGCACCAGGGTAAGTCAATCACATTACAACATTCAAGATTTACATGTTCATGTGAATGAAGAATTTTTGTCAATGCTTATGGGAATTTGATTCAATTAATCTACACAGGTTTGCACACACTTTGCCAAGCCTAATTGGAGAAACGTCTTCAAGAGTATTGCTCTCAAGCACAAAGACTCCAGAGTGGGTATGATTTTCTCCAACCTAACCTTGTGTCAATGATCTGATGGTTGTTCTGTGACAGATTGTCAACTAATCCTTTGAAACCTCACTTCTTTCTCTACTTGATCTGCACTCAGGGGTTTTCTACTGTGGTCCTGCTGCTCTTATTGACGATTTGAGGCAGCTTTCATTGGATTTCACACGCAAAACTTCCACCAGATTTGACTTTCACAAGGAAAACTTCTGATGCCCAAGCGGTTCAATTGTTTGTGTGTTATTAACTTATTTGTGCATTCATGTTATTAACACCCCAAGAGGCAGGGAATCGAAGAGTCTATCCCTTACTTGCCCAGAAGTTATAGCCACTGTCTGAAGAGAAAAAATGGGTCTCTTTTGACAGTTGTTTTCTTTGTATATTAGAACATGAATTTCAGAGCCATACAACAAAGAACATAGAGGATGAATCAATTTTTTCTTCCTTCATCTGCAATAAAATATCTTTTGATTGATGTTCAGAGTATTCCTTGATTTGCGTTTAAACTATGGTACATCTAAATTTTTGCAGATTGGATTCAAATCCTTTTACTGACCTCTCTTGTTGTTTCTCAGAACTTTCCAAACTCTTGAGATCCTTTTGTACTTTGTGTTGTGATCGTTATTTTTGTGATGCCTTCTTAATTGCAAGTTTATTAGGATTTTGTTTCACGTTAATAGAGTATGACTTTCTCCAATGTATGTAGCCTCTCTTTTCCATTCTCCAGTGAAGATTAGCACACTTCATTATCCAGTTGGGATTACTGAACTCTGGTATTTAGTTGCTTATGTAGTAATATGACCCCGTTACTATGTGTCCACAGCTTGTTTGAGATCAGAGAAAACTTTGAATATCATCTTACTTTCAATCTTAGTAGGTAATTCTCTGTTTATGTACTGTGATAATTAATCAACTTTATGTCACTACATACATGTGCATTGTGGAAAAGATTGTAATTTTCTTATTAAAGGACTTGACATACTAATGAAGGCATTATAAACCATAAGCTGCATTGTAAGCCATAAGCTACATAGTTCTTGTAACTTCCAAGAGTTCTTATTATAGAACAATTTGGAAGTTACATGAGTTTCATATGTAATGTCTGTTGTAACTTTTATCTGAGTATTGTTTGTTTCTAAGAGTTTCAGAAGACTGCACCAATCATATTTGATTATTGATTTTCAAGTTCTAAGAAGACCTTTCTTTTCGAAGTAGTAAATTTTGGACATTACAGACATTTGATGATCCATTAAATTTCTCTTGCTAGCATGTGGAATGAGATAGATCCCAACCCATTCACTGAACACTTGTCAGCATCACCAAAATCCACCTATATTTCCTTGTTCCTCTAAATTACATAAGGCCAATATATTTTACATCATATATCAAAAGGATTCACCATCTATATACCACCCAACACTTAAAAATATGTCAATGGAAAGGCATGACATCCTAGCAAAGGTAATGTCAAGCCTGGCGTTGAACACATCCACACCTGAAACTTCTGCACT
The DNA here is from genome assembly GCA_031772625.1 of Pinus tabuliformis. Classification (NCBI taxonomy): domain Eukaryota; kingdom Viridiplantae; phylum Streptophyta; class Pinopsida; order Pinales; family Pinaceae; genus Pinus; species Pinus tabuliformis. The sequence continues at coordinate 899,411,181 of CM062805.1, forward strand.
TCCTACAGACAATATCTAGTGATGTTGTTTCTTACTCTTCCACTTCTTCTTCTTAGGACACTAACAAGAAAAGTGGTCATGTTTGTTGCTCTTGAAGCAATTGATATGACTCAAATCCTTCTTCTAGTTAGAATACCCTAAATATTACATTTTCCTCTAACCCTTCCCAAATCTTGCTTTATTTCCCTCCTTCCTCACCTTCTCAATGATGGATAGGTCTAGTACATCCTCATAGTTTCCTAAACCTATCTTCAATCTCATCTCCTCCTTGACAAAGGCATCACATGGACATTCAAATGAAGGTATATTCTCATAAGCACATAGACATTGTAAAAAGCATGCCAAGATGGACCAACTCCATTCAAACAAATCTAAATTAACTCATTTTCTACCATCTTGCCACCAATTGTGACAAGATGATATCTCAACTTTGTGATATTCCTAGTTATTTTATCAATGTTTCTCATGTTGCTACTAGTTAGTTTGTTCTTCAACAACATTATCTTGGACATGTTCTTACTTTGGTACAAGGAGAGCATGGCATTATACATATCCTTTGTCATCTTCCTCTTTATGATATGAGTAGTTAGATCATCCTTCATCGAATCTAGAATGATTTCCTTTGCTTTGACCAATTTCCCAATGTGCTCGGTAAAATCCTAATAGGGATCTAGGGGAAGAACCACATCCTTTTCCACAAGGTACTACAACTTAATCTCTTCCAAGAGATTCATCACTCTGTAACATGCACTTCCATGAAAGACAAATGGAAGCACCCTCCAAAAAATGACAACTTAAGAGACTATAATTGGTCATGACCACAACTCTTCAAAAACACATAAACAAATCAACAATTGAGATCTCACACAACCTTCCAATTATTGGAAGATCTTAGGCATCTCATTCTTCAACGCTTATCAAGCATGGATATGATTTTTCACTAAAACTATGGAATTCCACTCCTAAAAGCCTCTAACTCCTCCCTCTTATAGATTGCAGTCATACCCATACATTGAATCCTAGAAATTTTCAATAAATGTGTTTAGATGTCATACTAAAATTACTCAAACCATGGTATTCCAATTATGCACTCAAAGAAAAACTAACCTTGAGTAACTTTAATACTAAAACCCTATCAAAAAAACATCCTTCAAATACACTAATCTACAAATAGATGTGAGTTGAAACACTACCATAAAATACATGGAAAATAAAACTCTCAAATATGTGTCACTATTTTATTAAGTCTAGAAAATAATAAATTATAATCTTATAACTTAAATCATAAATTATTAAGCACCTTGACACATATCCCATTGGATTTTTTGACAGTGCCTCTGCAAGTGGTGTGTGTGGGTGTGGTGCCAATATCATTCTCAACTCTTCCCATGCTTTCCATTTCTATTGGTCTGGTGGTTATGGCACCAATATGAGAGCAAAGATTTTGGCTTTATGGGGTGTTATGCATTGTGCATCTTGGCTAGTTGTTGATGAGATCCTTATTGTCGGAGATTCGAAGATAGTGATTGATTGGGCCATGGGCCATCACTCTCTTACTGTGCCTTCCTTAATCCGCTGGTTGGAGCAAATTTCATCTTTGAAGGCTTACTTCAGCTCCATTTATTTCTGCCACATCTTTAGGGAGAAGAATGCATTGACTTACCAACTCTCTAAGTGTGGTGCATTTATTCTGCCTGGGAAGATTTGTTTTGGCTACCTGGTCAATGGTTCAATCATCACCTCAGGGGCATTTTTGTTCTAGCGGGGGCTCTGTTTATTTTTCTTCCTTTTGGTTCTTCTCTATTGGACCCTTATGTTCTGACATCATTGGTGTCTTCACTGTGTACTCTGTTCTTGTGGCAGGGCACTTATTTGTTATCGCTTGTCTGATTTTTTGCACATGATCACGACATTTTGTTCTCTTTTCTTGCCTCTTTATGGGAGGATTCAGTCTTGATTTTTGTCTTTTTGCAGCCTCTGCTCCCGCTGGTTTTTGTTCTTAATTATTGGTGCAATGTTAGCACACAAACTATAGCTAATGTAACCTCTTTCACATTATTAATGAAAGATGTTGTTTTTTATACTGGAAAAAAAAAACACATAAGGTCACCAACAAGCTTAATGGAAGATCCTCTAACTCTTTCATAGACTAAGAGTAGGGTACAATTAATTCATTCCATCTCCAAATTGTGCTTAGGTAGGATAGAAAACCCTATCTGTAAATTTGAGTAGCATAACATGCATAAGAAACTTTCTATTATTATTGAGTGCCTATCTAGAGAAGATTGACAAAATGTAAGCATGTGTTATCATTCTTTAGGAAACACCCTAACTAAATCTAGAAAACTCCCCTCTCTCATGCACTATGTCTAAATTTAGATATGCATGCATACTACAAGGGAACTAAACTAAAACCTAAACTAAAGACTAACAAAAGAAACACTATCAAAATATACTAACTCCATTTAAATTGGTACCATTGAATCTTAACTTGTCATAAACTAAAATTAATTGAAGGCATGCATGCACCCTCTACCAAACAAGAACATATATATTTGTCTAACTATGTGCTCATTTAGACTTCTCCATTACTACTGTAAGAAAACATTGAAATTGCTTTTTTTGATGACTTCTTTGCTTAAGTTGTACATGCCTTGATGTTGTGAGAAAGCTATCTAAACTAAACTAGTCAAACTCTAATGGTCATGACACTAGGCTCACATGAGTAATTAGTGAGAGTTAGTGTATATAAGAGATTAGTATAATCATTTATATACACACTGGCATATGATCATTTGATGTTGTTATCTTTATGGTTATGAGGAGTTATTCTCCTAATAACTTTATGAGTCATTTTCTAACTTATCATTATTGATATCATGAGAGCCATGTGCCTCATCTTTTAGCATAATTAACGTTTATTATGTTATTTTTGGTAAATTCCATTCATAACAATGAGTATTACAAGAGAGAATCCTCAAACCTACAACTTTAAAATATATGTTTCACTCATGAAGTTATATGTTTTTATGAGAAGCTCCAAACTAAGTGTCACTTGCTTCTCTGAAAAGCAAAGATTTGTTATTGTTTCTAAACTAAAATTTCAACAAAATTAGAAAAGCTAATGTGCTTACAAGTTGGGGTTATATTCAATTCAAGCTTACAAGTTGGGGTTATATTCAATTCAAAAACTTGTTAAAAATAGCATGGTGCAATGATTTGTACATATCTTTTGATTATTAGTGCTTAGTGCTAAGGTGACTTACTATTTACTTATACAAGTGAATCCTTCTATCGGCTTGAGAGCCATATCATGTGAAGTAACAACCAACCATGCATGCTCATAGTTCAACTAATTTTGTCGAATTTTGTCAAACTTCTTTTCAACAATTCAATTGTTATGTATAGGATTAGATTTGGAGTTTGCTCAAACTCCAAAATAGTTAATGTTCATTACATTATTTTTGATAATTTGGTTCATAACAAATGAGTATTAGAGGAGAAGATTTTCAAACCTACAACTTTAAAGTATATGTTTCACTTGTGAACCTAATGTTTTTATGGGAAGCTCCAAACTAAGCGTCAATTGCTTCTCTAGAAAGCAAATATCTATTATTGTTTCTAACTGAAATTCAACAAAATTGGAAGAGATAGTGTCCTTACTAGTTAGAGTTTATACCCATTATCAACAATTTTTCTAAAAATAATATGGTTCAATGATTTGTACATATCTTTTGATTTCTACTGCTAAACGACTTACTATTTAATTATACAAGTGACTCCTTATATTGGGTTGAGAGCCATACCATGTGAAGCAACAACCAACCGTGAATGCTCATAGTTTCAATGAAATTTGTCAAATTTCTCCTCATCAAGAATTCAATTGGCTTGAGAGCCATACCATGTGAAGCAACAACCAACCGTGAATACTCATAGTTTCAATAAAATTTGTCAAATTTATCCTCATCAAGAATTCGAATTCAATTCAATTGTCATGTACTTAACCTCTAAACTCATCCAAGATTAGATTTGCTCAAACTCCAAAATATTTAGTGAAATTGCAATATAACTTACTATTGTGACCTTCGAGTTGTAGTTGACTTCTATAGGCCTCAACAACATTGCAACATTATTTGACAATCCCTACTGGATCATAAATTTATAATATATGGTTCGGCACAAATCTGTGAGCATGAAATCAATGTTAAGCTATTAGCAATTTTACTGTCTTTGAAGTATATTAGGTATTGGGATTTAATCCAATCTTGGACTGTTCCACCATTTGAAACTTAAGCAAAGTGATTCATAAAAATTTAACAATCTGCAATTTTGAATTCTTTCTTTAATGTGATGACTCGATAGAGATCTAAGGTTGAGCTTTATCTGCAGAAGTCAATTATAGATTTGTTTTATCGTGTATAAATTAGAATTAGGTTTAATGGATCATCAAATGTCTGTAATGTCCAAAATTTACTACTTCGAAAAGAAAGGTCTTCTTAGAACTTGAAAATCAATAATCAAATATGATTGGTGCAGTCTTCTGAAACTCTTAGAAACAAACAATACTCAGATAAAAGTTACAACAGACATTACATATGAAACTCATGTAACTTCCAAATTGTTCTATAATAAGAACTCTTGGAAGTTACAAGAACTATGCAGCTTATGGCTTACAATGCAGCTTATGGTTTATAATGCCTTCATTAGTATGTCAAGTCCTTTAATAAGAAAATTACAATCTTTTCCACAATGCACATGTATGTAGTGACATAAAGTTGATTAATTATCATAAACAGAGAATTACCTACTAAGATTGAAAGTAAGATGATATTCAAAGTTTTCTCTGATCTCAAACAAGCTGTGGACACATAGTAACGGGGTCATATTACTACATAAGCAACTAAATACCAGAGTTCAGTAATCCCAACTGGATAATGAAGTGTGCTAATCTTCACTGGAGAATGGAAAAGAGAGGCTACATACATTGGAGAAAGTCATACTCTATTAACATGAAACGAAATCCTAATAAACTTGCAATTAAGAAGGCATCACAAAAATAACGATCACAACACAAAGTACAAAAGGATCTCAAGAGTTTGGAAAGTTCTGAGAAACAACAAGAGAGGTCAGTAAAAGGATTTGAATCCAATCTGCAAAAATTTAGATGTACCATAGTTTAAACGCAAATCAAGGAATACTCTGAACATCAATCAAAAGATATTTTATTGCAAATGAAGGAAGAAAAAATTGATTCATCCTCTATGTTCTTTGTTGTATGGCTCTGAAATTCATGTTCTAATATACAAAGAAAACAACTGTCAAAAGAGACCCATTTTTTCTCTTCAGACAGTGGCTATAACTTCTGGGCAAGTAAGGGATAGACTCTTCGATTCCCTGCCTCTTGGGGTGTTAATAACATGAATGCACAAATAAGTTAATAACACACAAACAATTGAACCGCTTGGGCATCAGAAGTTTTCCTTGTGAAAGTCAAATCTGGTGGAAGTTTTGCGTGTGAAATCCAATGAAAGATGCCTCAAATCGTCAATAAGAGCAGCAGGACCACAGTAGAAAACCCCTGAGTGCATATCAAGTAGAGAAAGAAGTGAGGTTTCAAAGGATTAGTTGACAATCTGTCACAGAACATCCATCAGATCATTGACACAAGGTTAGGTTGGAGAAAATCATACCCACTCTGGAGTCTTTGTGCTTGAGAGCAATACTCTTGAAGACGTTTCTCCAATTAGGCTTGGCAAAGTGTGTTTAAACCTGTGTAGATTAATTGAATCAAATTCCCATAAGCATTGACAAAAATTCTTCATTCACATGAACATGTAAATCTTGAATGTTGTAATGTGATTGACTTACCCTGGTGCCCGATACAATATCTACACCATGTTTGGCATGATTTAGTGCCTGCAACATAGCGATCAATGCTGATCGAGCATCACCCTCTTCATAAACACTTGTGCAATAGTTGTGCAACTCAATTATGCCCTGACAGTGATTCATTCCTTGCTTCAATCAACATCATTGAATCGCAAGGGCGTGTATAACAGAAGTAAAGACTTGAAGGTGTGTACCTTTTGATCAATTTCTGCCACTTCATTCATGACTCCCTTGAACCAATCAAATGATCCTTCCTCTTTAGTAACCCAGTAGAAAAATGCACGAACTGTATTGAAAGGTTTTTTCTCACGCTTCCCTACATTTGCAATGCTCTGCAAATGCTAACCATTTAGAGGAGAAAATCAAAGATTTAAGCTCGGGGATCAAAACGAAAATGAAAACTTTTAAAGAAACTTACGCCTTCTTCCTCAGATACTTTCATATGGTTGACAATGTCTTTGAGAATGCTGATAAATGGAGTGGCTCCGATTCCTAGACCAACAAGAAGCAAGACATCATACTTTTTGTAGTCTTGTGTTGGTGCTCCATAAGGTCCATCGATTAGCAACCTCGGAAATCTGTTACACAAGCAATGATATTTGTTCAGCTATGAAAACCAGGTTGAATGTCTATCTGACATATTGCTGGAAAAAAATTGATAATGCTTGATGATCCATTTGCCTTGGATTGGTTTTTCCTTGCATATAATCTGCTCTCAACAGGCCACTTTTCCCACCCATTGGAGGCTCACATACCTGTACAATGAAAATAACAGCAACAAAACGCGGGCTCTTCAAAACAGGGGGTTTATTGTCATGTAAACCATGGCGATTGTTCCAGTGTCAAGTCCACTTGTCTGCACGTCAGCGCCCAAAATCTATCTGTCAATTTAATTGTTGAGGATACTCGGTGTCCTCAAGGGTTTTACAATGAAAATAACAGCAACCAGCAACCAGTGACGAGCTGCAGAGTTTGGCGAGCTGCAGAGTTTAGGAATTGCATAGCGGAGGAATTGCAGAGCGGGAGGCGCCGAGTCGAGGAGGAAGGTGAGTGAGCAGCCCGCGCAATTCCTCATTTCAAATTTCCAATGGCAATAACTCTCCAGCTTGGACCCGATTTGTCAGGGGATGTTAGGATTGCCAACCCCGATCGGATCTTTTGGATCTTCTGTCAGGGAATGTCAGAATTGCTAGGGGAGGGTGGCGAAGAAGGAGGGTGGCGGAGGGTGGAGGGATTGCTGGTGGCCGGAGCCGGACAATTTTCTAGTCGGTAACAGAAAACTGGCCATTCTACAGCCTAGGTTGACTACTCCTTAATTATATATATATATATATATATAACAAAAAAAATTAATTAATAATTATGAATCAATTAGGCCGACATTATAAATAAAAAAGATATCAAATATTTTTCTTAAACAACTATTAATAGCTCCATAATTTCATGACTCTCTCTTCTCAAAATACAAATGTCATTGCCCTGATGATGGACTCAACTAGCTAGTCCGAAACATTGGTTTCATAAATTGTTCACAGGTTTTTCCACTAATAAAAAAAAAAAATAGTTTGTTATGATAAGATACCACATCCTAGCCCTAATAAACCTACTTCATACCAATTTTGTTACATTTTGAATTCATTTTGATCAATAAACCATTATCTAATGTATTTTTTAATTGATTTTTTATTTTATAAATTTCATGAAAATGTGTGCATTATAAATATATTTTACTAGATTTTTACTAGAAAATAACATTTTCTGTAAATCCTCATTCATTTTGATACTTGTAGGAAATATGGTTAAAAATGGTGACATGGTTTTTTCTGCCCAGGATCCTGAGATGGTAGATTCCCTTATGTTCCACAAAATATAGATTGCAGAGGTACAATCAACACATGGTCAACACAACTACTTTGCTTGCTAAAACACATATTTACTGAAGAAATTCATCTATGTCCACTAAAACATGATTTCTTCCATGATCATGGACATGCGGAAGGCCAAATTTATCAAGAAGGAAGCTTATAATAGTTTTGTGTTAGCTGCAAAGAGAAATTTCTATAATTCGTTGAAAACTTGTGTACAAAAGCAAAGCTACTGAAGCTTTCCAAACAATTTTTTTTTTCAAACTCTTAGATTTGTATTGTGAGCTTAACACTTTGAAAATTCGTCATTGAAGGTCTTATTTTAGCTTGTTTATCAGTAATACATGCAACTTTTGTGTTTTTTCATTAATTAGTAGTCTTCAATGTGAAATTAAGGCATGGAGGGCTACATAGCCTTCGTGTGTGAAGTTGTTTCCGATTGTTTTCCATCATTGTAGATGTCAGTACATATTTTTATGTGTTTCATTTTATATTTACACATATTTATGCAAGAAAAACTTTTCTTTTGTGAAATTAAACTATCCTATTCATATCACCATTATCCTGCTTTTTATTTCTTGTCTACATTTGTCCATAATCCTTTATTTTGAGTTATAATATTTATTGATTTATTAAATATTATAGATTTATTGTTGTTCATGAAAAACTTAAGTATTTTTACCATATTAGTTAATTCTCATGAGGCAAGCTTATTGATAGACTAGGTAAAAGTATAGGAGTGTCCATCCATTGGAAAGGCCCTTGTGCATGCATATCTTATAAAACTAGTCCTGCATCAAAACACTACACATATTACTTTCATAGATTCGTAAATGTCTTGAGAAACAAGATTATTGATGGATTGGGTAAAAGGTTAGGAGTGTCCATCCATTTGGAAAATTCCCTAATACATGAAAGTCCACTAAATAAACTTAAGCATTCTTCCCATTTGAATGTATTTTTATTTTAATATTTAAAATCAACCGTGATAGATAACTAGAAGATTCAGGGGTAAATAATTATAGACCATTGAATCCAAATAAACAACAACTTGTGGGATGCTAGTGCATGATTGATCTTCCAAAAGATTTTAAGTATGCAATGTGATTTTACTTTCAAGAAGTGTTATTTTCCTTTCAAGAAGTGTGCCTTTACTTTTAAGAACTGTGATTAGTTTCTTTTAGTTGTTTGAGTTGTTAAGTCATAGTTTGGTTACATACTTTCTTGATTTTGCTAATTTAGAGTTTTTGACTTTCATGCTAGTTAACTTAAGAAACTTAGCTCTAATTTTTATGAGAAATAATCATTTTCCATTCCTTAACATGACAATAATTCTAAGTATAATTCTCTACATATAGTCATATTATTTATGAACACATGAATTGCTTAAATTATCATGTCCTAATGTATGCCCATATATTAGCTTGAAACTTATCATGATTTACTAATAAGCTACAAATCATAACCCACACTTCAACCATTGTTCTAAGATTCCCTCAACATAAATTTAGATAGCAAACCAAGGGTTTTCAATCAAGTTTTCTCTCTCATTGAATTTTTCACCCTTTCTTGTGCTCCATTATCCCATTATTAATTGGAAAATGTTGCTTCTACCACCCCTTCATGTGTCTCTCATCTCTTAAACTTTTTCCACCTGCAAGAACCACCTCTCCCATGGGAATGGGTCTTCTCCATTATATAATGAAATTGATGAGATGTTGCCCTCTTCTTTTACCATCAAAGTTAGATTTCAAGTTAGGGTGCAACCTCCAAGATAACGAGTGAGGTTTATAGAGGTGATTTTAACACCTTCTCAAGTTCTTATCCCATTCCTCTCATTATTTTGTAAGGCAGACCTTCCATCATGATGTAGAAGCATCCCTCCCCAAACAATCTTATAATTTAGTCCTCTAAAGGTTTGAAGTATTTGTAAAAGGATGAGATCCACGTGTGTAAAATGAGCATCTATAAGATAGGAATTGGTCAAACAATAGCTCTGGTAACATTGACAAAGTCATAGGATTATATTTGAAGTAAGTAGCTACATGAACTAAGGGTTTTGTTAGAGTTGTTGAGACCTAGAAGCATAATTTTCCTTATATAAATATGTAATCATATGGGCATGAATTGAAGAGTGGCCAAGGCCAAAGAAATTCCCAATAAGTATGGAATCAGGCCAATTAAGTAGATTAGGGTTATAAGAAAATTCATGTATAGGGTTGGTTTAATAAATTATTGAAGCCAACATAGTTATCTGTTTTAATGCTGCTATGTTAATCTAAAAATCAATGTGTCGATTAAATGTTTAAGAGGATAAGGAAAGACCAATTAGGTTTTGTATGCATAAACAATGTAACCAATGAATCTAAGTTAATTTTGAGTGTGACATATTATTATGTATGACAATGATCCTAGTTAGTTATGGGTGCACAAATAACTATGTTAAATTGTTGAATCAACATAATGTTGGTGTATTGATGTAGGGAAGAGGTTGAATAGTTTAGGCTAAGCTAGATTGAGTCTCTTGAGGAGAGAGTAGGCCAAACTGTAATATTCCTAATGGAAACTTACAATGATAAACAAAGAAAACATAGCAAAAACACACAATGGAAGACATATGTAGAAAAGGTGAGGAGAATAATCATAGAGGGAGTATGGGATCACATTGTCTCAAATCTCCATGGAAAAGAAACTTTGTTCACAATGTGGAAAGCACCGACAGAACTGTTCAAGAATAATAGTGACCACAAGAAGTTGGCGCTCAATCATAAAATTTGGAGCATCAAGATGCAGTCATTAGGGGAATTTTGAGGTCTAAAATGGACCTCCTAAGAAAAATGTACAACCAAAATAAACTTTATAAGAACCAATAGAATTCAAGATGATGATGTCAACCATGAGGATTGATTCACGTTTTCCATGTATTTCTCATTTTTCGTGTAGAAGGGTCCATCTAAAGTATTCAACATGGGTAATACTTGGATGAGGAATCAAATATTGCATCCAACGAGTGTTTCTTCTTGAAATTTGACTAAACCCATAGGGAGATAAGTTGAAAATACGAGTTGAAAAAATAGTTTTTTTCTTTTTTCCCTCTAAAATTTGATAATGTAATCTAATATTATTTTACTATTTCCATTATTATTTTATAATTCCTTAGGAGGTCCATTTTAGACCTCAAAATTCCCCTAATGAGAATGACACTATTCCACAGTATCTGAGCAAATTTACACAATGCCATGATGAACTTAAAGGGGTCGGTGTTACTGTCCCTAAGGAAGACTTGGTAAGCCTAGCCTTTCTGTGGCTTCCCAAGAGCTGGCATAGCTATCAATATTCAGTGAATGGGAGGGAGAAACTACCAAATTGGGAACACCTATGGTATGATTTAGGATAGGAGGAAATAAGGCAGAATACTAGATACAGGTCTTCATCCAAGGGAGAGGATGAAGAAAAATTTCTTTGCTTGAAAAGGAAAATAAGGGAAAAGGGAATAAATCTCAATCCAAACAAGAATCTAGTCAAGGGGGCAAGAAGAAATATTTGTCCAAAAATAAATGCTTCCATTGTCATTAATTTGGGCACTATGCCATGAAGTATCCACACAAGAAGGCAAGCAAGAAGACCTCAGGAGGAGCAGCAGGTGTAGCCTTGGCTTCAAAGTTCGAGCTTGACTTTACCCTCATTGCATTCATGGCCATCATAATGATGGGGAGCGTGTGGTATTTGGAATCAAGTGCATCGTTCCACATGACAGGGTGTAGATATTTTTTCAGTGACCTGGAATAAAAAGATACATAGGTGCACATTGAGATGGGAGACAATGGAAGGTAGAACAGGACCGGGATTGGTACAATCACCTTTCAGAGGGAGTTAGGCTCCCCCCTTAGGCTCAAGGATGTCATGTTTGTTCTGGGCCTAAAGAAAAATCTCGCCTCTATGGCAATTTTGGAATACCATGGTTATGATGTGATCTTCAGCAAAGGAAATGAATTCCTAAGACACATAGCCATGGGATAGGTGAAGTAGATTAGGGTTCGTGTGAATAACCTATATAATCTAGATGTGGAATATTGTGTGTCATTAAGCACAAAGGCATAGAAGGTGAAGAGTCTCAATGTCGGTGAACTTTGGCACATAAAACTTGGTCATTTGCATCATGGCACCCTAAAGATCATGCAGCAGATAAACGCTGGTCTCCCCAAAGGAGCACTTGAGCTGCAAGATGTATGCAAAGGATGTAATTTGGGGAGTACACAAAATCCATATTCCATGATTGGGACAACAAATCACATGAAGTCTTTGAAAGGATCCACTCTGATGTCTGTGGACCTTTCTCGATAGTATCCACTCCTAGGCATAAATATTTTGTCATTTTATTGACGACATCTCACAGAAGTGTTGGATCTTCTTCATGCGGAAGAAAGATGAGACATTCTCCAAGTTCGTAGAATTCAAAACACTAGTTGTGAAAGAAACTAGCAAGAAGCTGAAATGTCTCAGGAGCAATAATGGAGGTGAGTACATGTCAAATGAATTTAAAAATTTATGTGCAAAAGAAGGCATTTGACAAGAGTTGAAAGTACCCCACAACCCATAGCAGAATGGGGTGGATAAGAGAAAAAATCGTAGCATTGTGGGAGCGGTGAGGGAAATGTTGCATGCCCAAGGCCTGCCTCTGCACTTGTGGGTTAAGGCATGCAACACAACAATATATTTGCATAACCAGAGTCCTCATCATATTCTAGGCATGATTACATCAAAAGAGGCCTTCTCGGGGAGAAAGTCGGATGTGTCATACTTTAGAATTTTTGGAGCCTCTGTTTACTACCATGTCTCCAAAGAATCAAGGAAGAAGCTAGAGCTGACATCAAAATTGGGGGTATTTGTGAGTTACACAGACACTTCCCACAATTACCGTGTATACTTTCCATCCCTCAAAATGATAATTGTGTGAATGGATGTAAAATGTGATGAGGAGAAAGTGATGCAGTGCTCTCTTGAGAGGGAGCTTCAGATCCCACCAGAAGAAGAGATTTTAGCTCCAAAGGAGGAACCTCGGGAAGTTGTGGAGTAGCCACAAATTTAGGAATAGAGTGTGGAGACAACCACTTGAGCATAAACATCTAGAGAAGGCAAGAAAAGAACTAGGGAAGCTGAGAGACTTGTGTAGGATGTGAGGGAGAATGTGGATGCTCCTTAAAATTAGTGTAGGCAGAGAAGGTCACTTGATCTGTAAACTGGCTATATGGCTCTAATGACTGAGCTTGTAGAGATTGAGCCATCCTCTTTCGAGGAAGTAGTAGAGAAACCTATATGGGTTGACGCAATTGTGGAGGAATATGAATCCATTGTAAAGAATGGTGTTTGGGAAGTGGTCCCAAGACCAATAGATAAATTAGTTTTGGGTTCAAGATGGATATTCAAGGTAAAGCAGGTAGCATATGGAACCATAGAGAAGTGCAAGGCTGGATTTGTGGCCAAGAGGTACTCTCAAGTTGAATGGATTGACTATGAGGAGACATTTTCTCTTGTAGCAAGGTACTCATCCATTAGAACAATTCTTGCTCTCACTATGCATATGGGGTGGAAGATCCACTAGATGGATATAAAAACAACATTCCTCAATGGAGTTGTTATGGAGGAGGTGTACATCATGCAACTAGAAGGCTTTGAGATTTTTTATTGGGAGTCTCATGCGTGCAAACTCAAGATAATGTTGTACGGTCTCAAGCAAGCACCCCATGCTTGGTACACTATAATTGATAACTATCTCACTGGTTTGGGCTTCACCAAAAGTGAGATGGATGTAAAACTCTATCATATCTATGTAGAAGGCAAATTTCCTATTATTGTCTTATATGTTGATTTGATTTTAACTCATGATGAGAAACTAATAAGATCATTTAAGGACATGGGTCTCATGCACTACTTCCTCAGGTTGGAAGTATGGCAAGGTGATGGGGAACTATTTGTCTCTCAAGGAAAGTATGCAAATGAGATACTTCAGAGATTCTGCATGGAGAGTTGCAAACCCATGGAGACACCTCTAGCCACCAACTAAAAGAAGGAGGATGCCACTTCAAGTGTGCAAGTGGATTCTACCATTTATCAGTAGCATGTGGCTTCACTGATGTATCTTGTGAAAACACAACCAGATATGTGTTATGTAGTCAACCCACTGAGCCAAGTTATGTTTAGGCAAACCAAATTATTTTGGAGGGAAACTAAGCATGTTTTAAGATACCTCATAAGCACAACCAATTTGGACTATGGAACAGACAGAAAAAGGGAGTGAAGTTGTGTGGCTTCACAAATGCAGATTGGGTGGGAATTCCATCAGACTGGAAGAGTACATCAGGTGGAATTTTCAGTTGGGTCCACAACGATTTCCTGGTATAGTAGGAAGCAAAGATTTATGGCACTCAGCTCGGTAGAAGCAGAATACATGGCTGCAATTCAAGCATCATATGAAGCGATCAAGATGAGAAATATACTTGTTGTATTGTTTGGTTAGATGATGGATACAACTTTGATCTACTATGATAATCATAGTTGCATCAAGCTCTCTGAGAATCTTTTATTTCACGATCGATCCAAGCATATAGATATATGGTATCACCATTTACGGGACTATGTGCAAAGGAAGATAATGTTTCTTTAGTACATTCCAATAGAGGAACAAGATGTTGACAATTTGACAAAGGCTTTGTCAAGAGGGAAGTTCGAGTACCACAAGTGTAGGATAAGGGTGGTTGATAATCCCTTTCTTGCTGAGAGGGAGTGATGAAAAATGCAACAAGAAAATTCTCAATTTGATTTTTCCTTGATTAAATTGAGAAAATTTGAATGTCCACATCAACAAACAACTTGGATGTAGTTAAATTGTGTGACTTGGCTTGTGTCGCCCATTTTACTCAATAAATTCAAGTTGGAGGAGTTAGAGTTCAGTTAAGCATGTGTGATTGCTAATTTGTAGCAATCAAAGTCAGTTATCTCATGTTGTTTTTAGTTAAACTAGTTCCAATTGTTGGAAGAACTAATCGAAGGTCAGTTATGCAGTGGGACTTCAGTGAAACTCAATGATCATCTAGTTAACTGATCAATCAACCCAAAAATAGCTAGTGCATGCAGAGAATTTGAGTTACCCAGATGAGGTGGAGATTCCAAGGCAGTGTAACATCAGGTGTAGACTAGCCTTGAGTGTACAGGTGTTGCATGGAGTTAGAGGATTAGCCTAAAGGAATTGTGCAATAAATTTGAGGAATTCCATAAATAATAGGAGCCTAATTTCTCCTGGAACAATGCAGGGAAATAGGAACTCAAGCAGAGGAAAAAATTGACTAAGTCTAGGTCAGAGCCTTTCATTGAGAAGAGAGACAGGTTATGCACTTGTAGGGTGTGATCAGTTTAGAAAAGAAATTGGAATACATTTCTATTCTTTTGATTTAATGCAAGTAGGCATTGGGGTTTTTAGTAGTTTTCTTTCCTCGGGAAAAAATATTTGTTGCATGGGTGTTATTCCTTATTGCATGTCTAAAATTTTTGTTCTAGAATGTGAATTAATGTCCACAGAGCAATAGAGTAGGTTTGTGTCTTGTGATTTTGATTAAAACTTCATGAGCAGTTGCAAATCTACATTGTAATTTCTACAATCAAAGCATGATTGGTTGAATGTGGCTATGGAATGTTTTTTCACTTTATTTTCTTCCATTAATTTTTCTTATGCATTTTTATTTTGCATACACTCTCAAAATTAAAATAGTTATTTTCATCTTGTATCATGATCAATCCAATAAGTAATCAAGATCTGGTAAGATATTGTCTATATTATGCACTACTCTAGATTTATTTGATCATCTTGAACTTACAAAATATTGCAAACATGCAAAAGTTACCAAGGACAAGGAATGTAAGAGAAAATTTTAAAGATCCATACTTATCTTATAGCAAATCTCACTAATTTTAAAATGGAAACCATAAAATATTTGACAACATTTTTGTGAAAATATTGAAACTCTAAGGATTTATATAGTCTAAAAAATATGGGTGATTTTTAGTGTAAAATACTTTTATCCTAAAAAAATTTGGTGAATAATTTTAGAAAAAAATATAGAAATTAATGAATCTTATTAGGAATAATAATAATATAACTTTAGAATTTAGCCCATAAAAGTCTTCTCAAGGAATGGTTAATTAATAAACAGTGATAATAATTTTAAACCTACTTGAAATAACTCCCTAAAATGTTGGAACAATGACTTATTTCGAATCAAACATCCCAATCAATGTCTAATACGTCATACATTTATGTGGATAAATGGTTTTCAATAATTCAATGTAGATCAAAGTAAATTCACGTAGAGCACAAATAAAATGAAGAAACCTATGTGAACATGGGGTTGATTGGAGGAAGATCAAGAATGCATGGAGTAATCAAAACCTAAGACATAAAATGGATGAAGTATATTTGTAAAGAGAGAATCCAAGCACACTAGTTTTAAGTAAAGGGAAATGATGATCACCATTAGGCTAATACCCAAGAAATAGATAATGGAAAATGTCTAGTGAATGTTGCTTCATGGAAGTAATAACTGTGAAGTTGATGAAACACCCAACCAAGTGGAAATATGTTGTGATCAAATTCAAAGGGTTGAAATCATGTGATGCGGAAAAAAACATGACACCTAATAATGGGAATGCATGTAATCATGTATGATTGTATGCTGAAACCTCCCATGTGGAAAATATTGCAATTTCTTAATTCCATAAATTAGTTATTCTTAAATTAATCACGTGAGAAGTTAACAAATTGCAATGGGGCCAGGACTAGAAACTTCAAAGTAAACTAAGAATATTAAAGGTCATTGGTGGTAGATAAAGAGTTATAGAAGTCATAAAGCCAACGAAACAAAATAAACTTATAAAGGAGTCATTTCCCTCGAGCAAAGGGTTATTTTTGTCTTCATTGCAATTTATCTTTGTATGTTAATAAAGAGCCCATTATTAACTAGTGTTACATTACTTTGGGAGAACAATGATTTCTTGTAGACTATTGTCTACTTTTCTAGTTCGCAGTGTGCTTGTTGGCATTGGAATTCTGACTTGTGCGTTATTCTATGATTAGTAGTGACTATTCTTAAGTATATTTTGCTTACTAACTATTGATATGAATCAAAGAGTCTCTTGACAATTTGTGAACTATTGTTGGTTACTTGGAGCCTCTAATTTTTCATATGAATTAGTTGGTAGAATATTCTCCCTAATGTTATATGATCAATCTTTAGTTAGTTGGTTTTATAATAGGGAGGTAATCTTAGTAGTGCTATGTTCCACTTAGGGAGGGAGTCAAGAGGTTTTACTTAAGTTAATTTTTGGTGGCAATGGTGGATTATTCTCCCCATTATTAGTTGCATTTCCAAATATTGTTACAACTCCTAACTAGGGTTTTGTTAGTTGGATTTAATATTGCATTGTTGCACTACATATCAGTTGTATATCGTTCAAACTGATACAAATTGAGATTGTGACATGCATTCTATAACCATAAGGATTTCAATTTCAATGAAAAGAGGCTTGATTTAGCCCTTTCATCTGGTAATTGATAATTTGATAAGGGTCATTTTTACCATATCAACATTTTGGCACTAGAAGGAGAGTTGGGTGGAAATTTGACACGTGTGGAGTTGTTTTTTCCATGAATTCACTGAAAACTCATGGCTCCATTTAAAATTACTCATGCGAGGATAACTACATTTTGTGTTTGATGGAAGAATTACATTGCACCCTAGGAAAGGAAATCAATTTATTGCCAAAATTTAATGGTGAAGGCAGGATAAATGCATTACAAAATATTCAAATTTGTGAGATGTTGGGTACAGGTTGTTCTCCTTCACTTTTAAAGGAAAAATCTAAGCTAAATATAGAATGTTATTAAGAAATCTAGTTACTTATCGGAGACATTTCAATGAAGTTTCTAAATATATTTATGGACATTATGAATTGGATTCATTGTATCTTGAATTGGATGAAGTGCAAAACGAATATGATGAATCTCTTTAGGATTTTAATACGGTGTTTCAACAAATGCACTATTGGTTTTTGGGAAGAACATGAGCCTCAACTAGAAGAAAGTTATGCATGGTACATGTATTTGCGTTGAGAGGTGCTCTCCAAACCAGTATGGTAGAGATTTTGTAATGTAATGTAATGTGCCATAAAAAAATAACTCGATTAAAATAAAATAAAATAAAATTTAAAAAATATATATATTATTTTTATTATTTTTTATAAATTATTACCAATGGTTTTTTAGCTCTAGTTTTATGAGAACCCATGGTATTCATGTGGAATATAGCCTATTTAAAGGGAGAAATTAAACCAACCTAGATCCATCTTAACTGTCAATCTACTTAGTGCCAACATGAATCAAATATCTTGAGATGCAAGCCTCTTTTAGAGTGAAAAGACATTTGATCCCTCTCAATGCTTGGTAGATCCAAAGTTAAGATGGATCTAGGATGGTTTATTCCCATTGAAGAAGTTAGATATATGTTCTTATTATATCAAGTAATTCAATTAATTTGAGGAGATCCACAAGTGTGTCATTCAAACTCATGAAAGATAGATTTTGGTAGTCAATCCATAAATTTAAGGATTTTCATTTCAATGGAGCAAGGTTTGATTGGGGCCTTTTTCTAGGTAATTCTATGAAGTTGCTAAGGGTCATTTTCATGTGTCAACATATTGGTGCTACGAGGGCCATATGATGAGATGACTCTTGTGGAGCCATTATTTTCATGGATGTATTGACAATTGATGGATTCATTCTAAACTTGTACATGGTAGGATGATGATTCTTTGTGTCTAGTAGAAGCATTGCATAACATCTTAAAAAGGTAGTTAATATCTTACTAAATTTAATGGTTAGGGTAGCATGATTGCATTAGATAGTATTTAGAATTATGAGGTTAGATTTTGTCTACTAAACATTCTTGAATAGAATGTTGGGTGTAGGTAGTTTTTCTTTACTTGTGAAGGATGATTCTAAGACTAGTATAAAGCTTTATTGAGAAAATGAATTCATGGTTGGAGACATTTTAAGGAATTTTATGAAGCTACTCATGATAATTCTCAATTGGAGGTATTGTATTTGGAATTGGAAAAGATAAAAATGGAAAACCATGAATTAGTACTACATATAGTATATAAATCTAATGGATAGTTTAGATGATACAGATGAAATTGATCATACCGTTGGAAATTACTAAATATTATCCCTTTTTCGTTATTTTTTATCCTTGGTCCCAACGTTTATTAGATATCTGACATTGCCATATGAATTATGACTCATATTCAATGAACTAGTAGGGACACATGATACCCCATCATGACTCACAAAGCCCTATGGCACTGCCACATTAGCAAAGTATTCATCTCATGTGTGGGTTTGGCACTTGGGGCTTAATTATGCTCGCTAAGGTTTAATAATCAGAAAGAAGTAAGCCAATGATTGGTTTACTACCTTTCAATCTTCTCCATTAAATATCACATTATTCTCATCCAATGGACAAGATATCGATGGGTAGTTTTGACCATACCATCAGAAATTACTAAATAATTATCAATTTGTTATTTTTAATCCTTGGTGTCCTTATGTGTGTTGGATTTTGACTACTTCTAATGTTCATCATATGTATGGTGCATATTTTTTGAATTGTTAGGGACCTTTCGCACCTTGTTGTGACTCACTAGCGCCCCATGGCATATCACTATGGTCTGCCATGTGAAATTACCACATAAGTAAAGTATCCATCTCATGTGTGGGTTTCATGCCTTGGTGCTTAGTTATGGTTGGTAATATGTAACAAGTGGTAAGAAGTAAGCCAAATATTGGATTACTACCTTTTATTCCCATTCGTTGAATATCACATTATTCTCATCTAATGGACAAGATGGAAAAATGGTAATATTAATTTTAATAGGTTCGATCAAGTGAGATGAAAAGGGAAAGGAATAGATGGACATAAAATATATGAAGTATAGACATATATGATACAAATTATAGATGTATATTATAAGATACAAAGTACAAAAATATAAGATAATCAAATATGGGTATAAACCAATGTTAATATAAAGTGGGAGTGCTTAAGTGGCTCATATAAAAATAGAATACAAAAAGAAATAATGTGAAGCTAACATAAAGTGAAAGGAAATAAAGTCTAGACTCCAATGTTGGAGGTCACTGTAAGAGGATGATGTACAATATAGGACCAAGAAATGTAAAGTGGAAATAAGGAATGAGCAATATGTCTCATAATCTACTACATCCAAATATGTTTGATCTCCTAGTATCTGAGGCCGATGGAAAAAAATGATCACGATGTAGTAAGCTTATTTTTTGGCTTGAACAAATCTCTAGTTCCAAGTTAGTTAATATGATTAGTCAGGTTATATGATGGACGATCCTGACTGGTGCTACCCAGAGTTATGGAATTGATTGGGTCATGGTACAAATCTACTGCACTATTCCATGGCATTATAAGGGTCCTCCATCAATCCATTGTTGTGTGAACTTCTTGAAGTGATATTGGTCGGGCCAAATGGGGTTATATCTAGGTACAAGATATATATCATGGTAGTTTTCTCGCATGATAACTTATGGTGAACATATAAATGGTTGTCATAATTAATCCCATCCCAACACAAACCTCTACCTCAAGGATTTGTTCCATGACTCATCATCAACCATTAATCATCACTTTCATTTCTCTCCTCCCAACTAGTGGTGCATATCCATATTGCACTTCCTGTCTTCCATTAGACCGTTCAATGCACTACCAAGTTTGGAACCACACTATACCAAGTAAGTTTCTTTTGTACCACCCAGTAATATGAAGTTCGTGACTAGATAAAAAAAGATTTTGAGCATAGATTGGGGCAAGTGAATGGAACCAACAAGGTGGAGTGTGCCTTGAGTAAGTACGATAAGATTTTACCTCAAGTAGAGAGATAGGAAAGGAGAGGCTTGTTAGGGAGAACTTAGGAGGAATATTCAAAGAGAAGAAAGATACATAATTTGTCTTACACTCTCCTAATTTTGAATGGATAGTGTAACTATGATGTTTGTCATGTGATTATCCTATTATTATGAGTAATTAATGGAATATCAATATTTTTTTGACTCATACTTGTCTTATATGTGATTATTGTTGTGATATTTAGTGTTTAATATATGTAATCTTTAACAGATACCTAATGCATCTTTATAATAATTTATGAATTATGATTACTCTATTTCTAAGGAATCCCTCTAACTTTATTTCATGATTTTACAATCTAAAGTCTCTTCAATTATACACAAACAACCATCATTTACAAATCAACATTCACCCTTTTCATTTTCACCATTTACGAATTAACATTCACCCTTTTCTTGACTAACACTTTCCAAGGAAAGAAAAATATTTAGTCTATGGATCATCGGGGATTCATGTCTCATTATTAACAATTTCATTAAGGAAAATCTCTCAAATTACTTGGGCTTAAACACAATCTTAAGAAGATTTGGAATATTATAAAATTGATCATTTTTATGGGTTCCAACATAACTCTTTCATAGACTACTTGGCTAAAGTAGTCTATGAGATTGTGATAGAGTATAAAAGAAGTGACATATTAGAGGTACTTTGGTACTTCATAAACAAAATGGAAAGCATGAGTTTTAATGGAAACATGTTTCAAGTTTTATGGCATAGTGTGGGAATATTTTTTTCATGTGAAGATGATTTGGATGGTGCATTCCACATGATGTTAGATGATCATCAAGAGTGCTCCCATAATCATGTAAGAAAGTAAATATTTACATGCAAAATTCTTAAATTCTGGGGCGAACGTGATGGTTGACGATGATTTTTCTTGAAGTTGGTAATCTAATTGGAGGGTGGCGAGGAAAGTTGTAAGACAAGCTCAATTGTCCTTGAATCTGTGGTGGTGGGCATTGTAGAACATTTTCATTGTCAATTCCACTGGATGGAAAGATAAAGGGGATTATTGCCTTTTAATTTCGGCAACTTTTTAGAATTTCTTGGTTTCTAGTGTGGTGGTGTAAAGAACTTGGTTAAATTAGACTTTAGAGGAATTAACTAGGGCTTCCTGTGTGGAGGAAGAAGTTTAGTGTGTTGAATTCCATGTTAGGATAATATTTGGTCCAAGAGGAAAGAAGGAGGCCCACGAAAATATCAGATTGGTTCATCCTTTCTTAATTACTACTTACAATGAACTAATCATTCACTAGATTGTGTTAGGCATATGGGAATTAGATATTGTCAAGGATTATGGTGTTGGAGATAGAATTGTGGGTGTTGAAAAAAAGAATTAGGATCAAGGAAAGTTAGGGATCGAAAATCATTTCAAAAATTAATTTCTTTCTCAGTGGCATATTCATCTTGTAGGTGCTTTCATGCTTTATTTTTTATCTCCCAGGTGTGAATCTCTCCCTTTTTATTCATTAGAGAAATTTTGAGGTCTAAAATGGGCCTCCTAAGGAATATCATTAAATAATAGTGGAAATAATAAAATAAGATTACATTACATCATGAAATTTTAGAGCGAAAAAAGAAAAAACTACGTCTTCAACTCATATTTCAACTTATCTCCCTACTATTTTACTCAAATTTCAAGCAAGAGCACTCGTTGGACGTAAAATTTAACTCCTCATCCAAGGAGTACCCATTTTTCATACTTTCGATGGACCCTGCTACACAAAAAATGAGAAATACATGAAAAATGTGATTGCAAACGTGTTTTTTTATGTATTTATCATTTTTTATGGAGTAGGTCCATCAAAAGTAAGTAACATGGATACTCTTTTGATGAGAAATTAAATTCCACATCCAACGAGTGCTCCCACTTGAAATATGAGTAAAATCATAGGGAGATAGTTTAATATACGAGTTGATAAAGAAGTTTATTATTTTATTTTTTTTGATATATATTTTTTTGTACTCCAATAATTGAGAATCATCCCCCATGGTTGACATCACCATATTGAATCCTATTGATTCTTATAAAGTTTATTTTAGTTGTCAGTTTTGTTTTGAGGTCTATTTTTGACCTCAAAATTTCTCTAATGATCCTTTATTTCTTTTTAGTCTATGGGGAAATGAGGTTAGTGTATGGTTTCATAAGCATATAAAATGGCTTCATCAGCGAAATGACATTATGTTGGGTTTGATATTAGGGGTGGTAATTGAAACTTTATATTTAGTGAGACTGACTTCTGCTGCTAGGAAGAGGAAAGTCAATGAGTGCAAACCTGCAAAAACATTTCTCCTTTTCTATGTCACTTGTCATTCACCTCCCTTGGCAAATATTGTCCTCTTCTTTAAACTTCAAACTCTTCTTGATGTTCTAAACAGTGAGAAATTTAGAGTAGCCATTATGTCCACTCATAATGAGGAGGTTAGATGGCTAATCGAGTAGTTTTCTCTTCTTCAAGAAGATGTTTTTAATTTTCTTATCATGGTAACTAGACAACAGCCAATTTTACCACATTTATGGAGTTGTTAATTGATCTTAGAGCTACTATGCATAGAACTGATGATGAATATTTGTTCTACATTAGCAGGTGGAGGAATTGAAACTTTCAATCAGTAGGATGAGTATGGAAGATTACTCCTCCAATAATACAAGTCCCCAGGAGCTTCCTAACCTGAATGCTCCCCCTACTAGGAGAGAAAGAAAAGGAAATGACTTTTCTTAGATGATTTAGCATGTTTTGTAAGTTTTGCAAAATTTTAAATCTATTTTGTTGTATATATCCAAATCGGTATTCTAATTAAAATATTTTAGATATTAGATATTTTATGGAAGGTATTATTCTATGGATGATCATGTTTCTTAGAATCTCATCAAAAATAGCCATATCTCAATGTAATCATTATGTTCATTGTATAGATTTCTATTAATATAAATTTATTGTTCCAATTATTAAAAAAAAGGTGTCCCCAGTCTAAGCATCATTTTCATCTAGTACTAGTGTTAGAATAAAATCCAACATTATGGTTATTTTCTTCATCATCCTCCACCTTAGCTTGTTTCCCTTTGTATTTTTTCAAAATATTTTTTTTTTGCAGTATCTAAAGGAATCGGCAAGTGGGTTGGTTTCGTACTCACATGACATGGGGTTGTTTCCTTGGTTTTGACATAAACCTGTTCAATACTCCCACTATATGTGCATTGTCTGGTCTAGTACAGAGCATTGCATACATCAGGTTACCAACTACACTTGCATATGGAAAACGGGACATGTCATCTTCCTCTTCGTATGTCTCAGGACACTGTTAAGTAGATAACTTTACACCTATAGAAATAGGAACCTTCACCAGTTTACTATCCTGCATATTAAACCTCTGCAGTATTTTCTCAACATACTTCCTTTGGTTTAACCAAATCTTTCTCTTTGCCTGATTCGTTTAATTTCCATGCCCAAAATATATTTTGCAGCACCAAGATATTTCATGTCAAATTTGGAGGACAATTGGGTCTAACAACGTAAACTTTGAAACGAGAACTAATAATGTTACCCATTTTGTAGAGATAGCAAAAAATTGACCCGATTTTGAAAAGGAGCGATGCAGAACACACATATTTTTTTTAGAGCATAGTTTTTGGCACTTTAAATAACCGATAGGATTACCTGTTTCATAAGGGTAGTAAAAACGTGACCCGATTTTGAAAAGTGGTGATGCAGAATACACTTCTTTTTTTTTGGGAGCATATTTTTGACACTTTAAATTTTCTTATCTATCAAATATAAATATTTGTTTTTAAATGTTAATGATTTTCATGCTAATTTTGAAACGTGTTGATGCAGCATACCTTTTTTTTAGACTTATTTTTCTTTTTTTTGTAAACTGCGGTATTTCTATTATCTACAAGCATCTATAAAAATACAAAACTTAGGAGCCTCAACCTACCCCGTAGGGAAACCAGATTTGTTGGCTCCTATACTTCCAATAGTCAATACAATTATCCAACTGAACATTGTCAAACAAAATAACAACAAAAAGCCCTCTTTCCCCTAGATTACCCCACCAAACTATCTTTTTCTCAGTCCTACTTACCCAACCCCATGATCTACTGCCGTTATGGCATGCCATATAGTGTTCCAAAAAAACAGAGTATTGACTTTCAAAAAAGAAAAAGGAACAGAGAACAAGCCTCTCAGTTCGCTGCATTTCCTCTGCCAGTTATGTTGCTGTCGCCTCCTTTCCTCATCTCCATCAGCGTTTCTTTAATCTCCTTGAGGTGCTCGTTTTGCTGCCTCACCAGCTCCTCCACATTTGCAACTTCCTTTTTTGCAGCCGCAGTTTCTTGCGCCATCTCCAACATCTCGGTCGCTACTTGTTCCATGGCCTTGGCCAGGAGGTGTTTCAGGACCCAATATGTATGTAGCGCACGGCGATACAGAGTGAGTCTCCCTCGCGTGTTGCCAGGGTCCGGCAACTGCGAGGACCATTCATCCATTTCCGGGTCAGAGGGTTCCTCTAGCACCCTTTCCTCCATGGCATCGATGATAATCCTTATATCTGCGTTGGTTTCCAGATTATAGGCTTGTTCAGCTTCATGCAGTGCCGTATTGATCGTTCTGTGCCCTCTTTTCCGCCTTTTCTGCGTCCTGTTACCCTCCGCATTGTTTGTGGGTTGACGGGGGCGTCCTCTTCCCCTCTGCTCCTGTTGCTTCTGACCATCTCTCTCTCTAACTTGCTTCGGGCCTCTGCTGCTCTGCCCGGTTTCGAACTGCTTCCCTCTGATTTCTTCGCACTGTCTGAAATCCATCTCTTCCGAGCTTTCAATTTCAATTTTGACCCTCCCCTGTTCAAAGTGCCTGCCCTCAGCCGCTTCCTTTTCTTCTAGGACTGTTTTACCTCTTCGCTCACCCATTTTAGAGTGTTCGAGGTGCTGGTTCGGGATTCTCTGCCAAGTCACCTCTTCTCTCGTTACCTTTCTGTTGCCTGTCATTCTTCCTGTGTTCTCCCTTATACCCTCCTCACCACCTTTGCTCTTATGATGGGATTTCTCTCCACTTCTATTGTCACTCCTACTTTGAATGATGGCTTTCGTATTGATATTCGGTTTTCGTTTTGGGCCTCGTCCCTGTCTCACTGCAAAATCATTTATTGCTGATGTCAGGAAGTTAAGGGCACCGTCCTTCTGTCCTCTCCATATTGCCGTCAGGTCTTGCCTAATTCTCCCGCTCTCACTCCACGTGAAGTTGTAATTAACCTTGTTCTGCATCATGATTATCACTACCAATGAGCTGTTTTAGACCATCCCATTTTGTCAGCATTACCTGATTGGTCTAGCTGTCGTCGATTCGATCCAAAGGTTCTTTGCTTCCCCAGTTCGCTAAGCAATCTGCGGGTTTATTGCCCTCTCTTCTTACATGCGAAGTGATCTTGTAGTCGATCTCTTTCAACAGTTCCTCTATGTCTCGAACTATGCTTGCATTCCTCCAACTTTTTACAACCTTTTCCCATTTCTTTCCTTGGATTAATTTCCTTATCGTATCAACAACTAGGGTGGAATCTCCTTCAATTTCTATCTTCCTGTAACCATTTCTTCTGGCAATTTTAAGACCCTGATATACAGTCGTGAATTCTGCCTCGTTATTGGTCATTGTTCCTCCATGTTCCGCATAGATCCACTCTGTTTCCCCTTGTCTATTTCTGAAAATTCCGCCGAAACCCGCTGGTCCTGGATTCCCTTTCGCAGCGCCATCGAAATTGAGCTTCATAAACCCTTCAGGAGGCTTTCGATAGACTGCATGACCTTGATTTGCTATTGATTGGTGCTGCTTTGTTTTTTGATGGTAAATCATCCCCTGTTCTAAGTTCAGCTTCTTTAAAATCTCTGTTTCAGCTTCAGAGGTTTTCCAATCCTCTTCTGCCCAATTCTCCGCTAGGATTGATTCTCTAATTTGACTTAGAGTTCTCTTCCATACTTCCTCCGGCCCTGATGATTTCCCTTTAAATATTCGGCCGTTTCTTTCCTTCCACAGGTTCCAGACATTAAAGCCAGCTGTAATACTCCACGCTCTTCTAACTATTTTACTTTGGAACTTTCCTTCTCCCCAGTCGCAAAGGGTTTGAATTATGTCATGCGAGTTTCTTTCTGTTGTTGAGAATAGATTTCTCGTTTTTTCCCACTGGAATTGGGCCACATTACATCCATTAAGCAGGTGTTCCTGATCTTCTTCCTCTGAATAGCATAGACAACATCTTGAAGGGCCTGAGAAGCCTCTTTTTAGAATTCTATCCCATGTTAAAATCCGCTTTCTTCCTACCAACCATGCAAACAATTTTATCTTCGGCCACCATTTTTTTCTCCATATTCTTTTCCACTTTTGTTCTTCCTCTCCCTGATCTTGTTGGGTTTTTACTTTGTAAGCTTCCTTTATGGTAAATATTCCTTTCGTTTCTTTGCCCCATCGAAGGATGTCTCTGCCTTCTCTCTTTTTTATCTTTCTGGAGTCTATTTCCTTTCTGAATGTTGTTTTTTGGTCTTCTGTTGCATTCCTTTTCCATTCCTCCAGAGGTTTCCATTCTCGCCATTCCTCATTTCCTTGTTCTTCAGCCCAGTAATCCTTAACTGTAATGAGGTTTCTCTCCATACCTGTTCTGTAGAGTTCTTGCAAATCTTGTAAGTTTATCAGTTTCTCCCTTTGTTGCCAGGCTTCATCCCAGAATCTCGCAATCTGACCTCCTCTGATTTCCCAAAATATATGTCTGTCAATTAAATCCCTGCTTTGAATGGTTAGGTTCCATATATCTGATCCTCGTGGCATATCTTGCTCCCTTAGAATTTCTTCCGGGGTGAGAGGCATATTATATTTTGTTGTCCAAATTTCTTTCCATAGATCCGACCCCCCTTGTATCCATCTCCATCTTAACTTGGCAGCTAGAACTTGATTTAAAGTCCATGGGTCTCTGAGGCCTAAACCACCTTTTTCCTTCGGTCTAGTTAGACTGTTCCATGAACAGAGGGCCCACTTCTTTTGTTGCTTCGGCCCCCCCCACAGAAATTTTCTATAAATCTCTACAAGTTTATTACATATTCCTTTAGGAGCAGCCATAACGGATAAGGGATATATCGGAATTGCCTGAATAGTGGCTTTTAACAGAACTACCCTTGCAGCCAGATTCAGAGCTCGGAAAGTCCAGTTTTCCAATCTTTTCCTGATCTTCTCAAGGATATTCTTCCAATTTCCTATTTTGAGGGAAGAAGAGTCTAACATTGTTCCTAAATATTTGGTAGGGAGATCCCCTTTCCTATATCCCAGGACCCTGGTTAGATGATTTTTAATGGGTTCCACAGTGTTAAAGAAAAAAGTTCTGGATTTCTCATTATTAACCTCCATCCCTGAGCCTTCCATAAATATCTCTAGGATTTTCTTTATCCTTTTCACTTCTTTTAGGGTTGCTTTGCAATATATCATTATGTCGTCCACGAACTGTTGGTGTGTAACTGTGGTTTGATTTCCCCATAATCTGAGGCCTTGTATCTTCCTTTCTCTTAATTCTTTTTTAAAGTATCTGCCTAGGCCTTCCGCTGCTATTATGAAGAGGAATGGGGATAAGGGATCCCCTTGTCTGAGGCCTCTTGTTGCATTGAATGTTGTTGTTGGAGCCCCATTCAACAGAATAGAGAAATTCGGGGTAGAGATCATACTCAGGACCCAATTCACCCATCTATCACAGAATCCAAAAGCTTTAAGGATCGTTTCTAGATACTTCCAGCTTAGCCTATCATAGGCTTTTGAGAGGTCTAATTTAATCAGCATGCCTTTTTCTTTTTTCGTTTTCAGCGTGTGGATTACTTCCTGAGCCACTACTAACCCGTCCAAAATCTGCCTCCCTTCTACAAACCCAGTTTGCTCTGGGGAAATGATACTTGGAAGGATCGATTTCAATCTCTGAGCTACTATCGATGCCACTATTTTGTAGATGACATTACAAAGGGCTATGGGGCGAAAGCCTTCAGCTTGATCTGCCTGATTAGTTTTAGGAATAAGGGTCAGAAGGGTTGAGTTTATTCCAGGCCATATTCTTTGATTTATTCTGGCCTCCTCTACAACTTCCAGAACTTCTTCTGCAAGAAAATGCCACCCAGCTTGGAAGAATTCTACTGTATACCCATCCGGTCCAGGAGCTTTGTTCCTTTTCATGTTTCTGACAATATCCTCCACTTCTTCCATCGTAATTTTCCTCATTAGAGCCAGGTTTTGATCTCTTGTTACCATATTTGGGATTTCCCTACTTATCTTTGATATGGCATCTGATCTGTTAGCTTGTGGTTCTCTGAGAATATTTTTGAAATGATTGACCAACACTTTTTCAATTTCTTCATGTTGCAGAACTCTTTGACCTTCTTGATTTTTTATTGAGAATATTTTGTTTCTTTGTCTATGTTGTACCATTGCTTTATGGAAGAACTTAGTATTCCTCTCTCCCTCCCTAAGCCATTGAACCCTTGATTTCTGTTTCCATAAAATCTCTTCTTGTTTCCTTCTTTCTTCTAGCTGGTTTAATATAGTACCTTCTTCTTTTGTTCTTTCCTCCTGTATGCCTTCTAAGATGTCTATCTGCTGAAGCTCTTCCATTCTCTGTTCTAGTCTCTTTTTTTCTTCTATAATATTACCAAATTCGTCTTTGTTCCACTTCTTTAGCTTATTCTTCATTTCCTTCAGTTTGAGTTGGAAAGTATGCATCTTATTCTTTCCTCTTTGATCACTCGTCCTCCACCATTCTTCTAGTTTCTCCATCAGTCCTTCATTTCTTAGCCAAAAGGCTTCGAATCTGAAGGGTTTGTTGGGAGGCCTTTGTTTTAAGTCTATTTCTAATTTAATCGGCCAATGGTCTGATCCTGCTACCGGGAGGATGGTGGCTTCTATGAATACATCCTTCATCATTATTTGTTCAGAGATTAAGAATCTATCAAGGCGAGAGGCTATTTGGTTAGCTCCTCCTCTTCGATTATTCCAAGTATGCTTTCCATTGATGGTTTGGATATCAATCAGCTTCTGTTCCCTTATCAGATCTCCAAACTGCTCCACTGCCTTATCCATTCTCCTTACTCCTCCTCTTTTTTCACCTGAGGCTTTGATCAGATTAAAATCCCCTCCTATGATCCATTGTTTTCCTGGTATTAGACATCTTAAAGCTTTTAGATTTTGCAAAAAGTTTTCTTTTTCGCTCTGGATATGCGGTCCATACACCCCTGTTATAAAAACCTCCTCCGCCGTTCCTACTATGCTTGCTGTTCCTGTTAAAATTCTTGGAAAGCTCATCCAATTACTAAATTGTATTTCCTCTGGATTCCAAATTATTACCAGACCTCCTGCGCTCCCGACCGCATCTTGTCCCATCATTTCATATCTATTCCTGTTTCTATTCAAGATTTCTCTCATTTTCTCAGTACTTATTTTTGTTTCTTGTAAAATCATTATACTGGGTTTTTCTTTTTTCAATCTCTCATTCAAATACCTTTGTTTGCCTCTGCTGTTGAGGCCTCTTATATTCCAGCTTGTAATAATCATCTTAACAGTTTTGGGGGGGATTGGAATACCTCTGAGAGAGGTATCACTCTTCCTGAGTTGACAAGCATTTCTCCCACATCTTGTATCGTTTCACTCATTGTTCTTCTCCCTCTTTTTTTGCCTCCCTTGCCAGTGCTGCCCACTCCTATGATTTGCGTTTCCTGTTTCTCCATTTTTTGGTTTTCCTTATCTCCTATTAGTCCCCTTTTTTCCTTATATCTTTGGAATGCTTCTTTGTACCTCTGTTTTTGTTCTTCTGGGATGAATCTTTCGTCGAGCCTTTTCCATTCCTGTAAAAGTTTCGCCATTACTTGTTCTTCTTCTTCTCCTTTTGTTTTCTGTGGGTCTATCTCCATTTCTCCTTGATCCTCTTGGGTTTCTTCTGGGTTTTCTACCCTCTGATCTTTATTCAATTTATCTGTTTCTTTGTCTGCATTTTCATCTGTTACCTCCATTCCTTCTAGTTCTTCTTCCTCGCTTGCTTCTGTTTCCAGACCTTCTCCCTGTAGGACTTGAAACTTGTTTAGAGATTCTGTTTTCTGGGTTTCTTTTTGCTTACCCATCGGCCCCTGTTTACTTCCTCTTCTTCTCCTTCTTTGAACTTCTTTGAAGTCCTCTTCTTCTTCCCCTGTTTTCCTTGTTGCATTTCTCCTTTCATTTTCTGCTTCCCTTTCCTTTTCAGCTAGCGTAATGGGGCATTCCCTAAATAAGTGGCCATACTCATGGCATCTTCTGCAGCGAAATGGAATATGTTCGTAGTCTATTGGCTGATTCCATATCTCATCATGATATTCCAGTTCTATAGTATCTGGAAGAGGCTCTGTGATGTTCATGTACGCGCATATTCTAGCATATGTGGTGTATTTTCCTCTCTTTGTTGATTCTGCCACTTTAACAAAGGAACCTATTGAATTTCCGATGCCTTTAAGGATCTCTGGATCCCAGAATTCTGATGGTAGGCCGAAAAGTCTTATCCATATCGGGGCAGCTAACATTTTCTCCTTATCTGGGTTGTAGCACTCTACCCAATCTCTCATGAACAGACCAGCATTGTTCATGAAATAGGGTTGTTCCTCAAAGATCCGTTCCCTGTCTTCTAGATTGGAGAATATGACTGTAAAAAACCCCTTTGCCCCCAACTTGACTTCTACATGTCCTTTTGGTTTCCACCTCTGTTGGATCCATCTCATGAGATTTTTCTCAGTTGGCCAATATCCTATGAACTTACAGATCAAAGCATAATCTCTCATGTAGCTTCTGTAGTTTTCTAATCTATTAGGCGGGATTACAAACCTGGGTTTGTTCGTTGCCCTTGGTAGACATTTGCTTGGAATTCCTGATCGCCTTTGTGCTCCAGCTTCTGAAGTTTCTCCTTCATTGGTTCGCTCTCCATCGCTCTGCCTTTCCTTCCTTGCTTCTCCTGTTATTACCGCTTTGTAGGAGGGGATCTCTCCCCTCCCGTGCTCCGTTCCCATCGCTTCCGGTCAGCACCCGCAATCTCTGGTTTTCGTTTTATTCTTCTCCAGTGGAAAATGATTTGTTGAGGTCCGCTCTTCTGGGCTTGTCCTTATGCTCAGGACCCTCCCTACCCTGCGAGCCTCCTCTCCTTGTCTGACCTAGCCTGCAACTTCGCAGTCGAGCATCCAGTCCGCCGACGAAACCCTAGCTCCGCTCCCAACCTGAGTACACAACCGCTTCATACCCCTTAGACTTATTTTTCACACTTTAATATTATGTCCAATTTTTTTTGAAATTATAATTACTTAACGAATTTTCAAGTTTTTTATTTATTTATTTTAAATGTTGATTACTTAAAAACACAAATATAAAAAATATATATAAAAATGACAAAAAAATATGTTAAAAAAAAAATCTCAAAAACCATAATTTTTTTTTGGAATATATATATATATATATATATATATATAATAATATAAATAGAAAAAAGTAAAAAAAAAAAAAAAAAAAAAAAAAAAAAAAAAAAAAATAGAAAAAAAAAAATAAATAAATAAATAATAATTAAAAACAAACAAGATTAAAAAAATAGAAAATTAACCAATAAAAATTTAAAAACTAGTAAAATTAATATTAAAAACATTTAAAAATAAACTCAAATTATATATATATATATATATATGAAAATTTTAAAATATATATATATATCTTTTCAAATTAAAATAAATAAATAAAAATAAAAAACATTTAAAGTTTAAAAAAAATACGTATTTTTGATTAAAAAAATAAAATAAAAAATTTATTAAGCCTACCTTTTTTATTTAAAAACAAAAAAATTAAAAATTAAAAATATTTTAAATATTTTAAATATTAATTTTTTTGTTTTTAAATAAAAAAGGTAGGCTTAATAATTTTTTTTATTTTTTATTTTTTTAATAAAAAATACGTATTTTTTTTAAACTTTAAATGTTTTTTTATTTTTATTTATTTATTTTAATTTGAAAAGATATATATATATTTTAAAATTTTCATATATATAATATATATATCTCCTGTAAACCTCCCCATGATGTGGCAAAGGGGGGGATATTGGGGGAAGCAGTGAGTGGATATTCCCCTGCAGAGAGCCGGATGAGGGCATAAGTCGAACGGGACCGAAGGCATTATGGATGCTCGACTGGCCGCCATCGATTTATCGCTCGACCATAAGGTCCGGAGGCGCTCCACTGTTAAGGAGAGGGCCGCCATCGCCGCCATCGATTTCTCGCTCGACCATAGGGATTTCTCGCTCGACCATAAGGTTCGGAGGCGCTCGACTGTTAAGGAGAGATATGAAAATTAAAAAAAAAATATATATATATATATATATATATATATATATATATATATATCTTTTCAAATTAAAATAAATAAATAAAAATAAAAGACATTTAAAGTTTAAAAAAATACGTATTTTTGATTAAAAAAAAAAATAAAATTATTAAGCCTACCTTTTTTATTTAAAAACAAAAAAATTAAAAATTAATTTTTTTTTAAGTATTTTAAATATTTTTTTTAACAATTTTTTTTTGTTTTTTTTAACCTCTATCCGCTCTGCTGCTCGTGGTGGCACGACCTTGTGCAGAGGGCCTACATGTAGGCCCTTCGCCCAGGGCTGCGCCACCACGGATGGCCGGGCGGGCGGAAAGACGATTCTGGGAATCGCCTCTCCATGCAGACTCCTCGGCCCAGGGCCATGCCAGCACGGGCGGCCGGGAGTGTGGAGGTAAAAAAAAATAAATAAAAAAAGTGTTTTTTTTTAATAGAAAAATGTAGGTTTAAATAAAGAAGAAGAAGAAGAAGTATTTCTTTTTAAACTTTAAATGTTTTTTAATTTTTATTTTTTTTGAAAAGATATATATTTTTAAAATTTTTATTTTTATATTTTTTTAATTTGAGTTAATTTTTGTTTTTTTAGTTAATTTTTAAAAAATTTTAATATTAATTTTACTAGTTTTTAAATTTTTTTTGGTTAATTTTTTATTTCTATTTTTATTTTATTTATTTATTTATTTTTTAATCTAATTTCTTCTTCTTCTTCTTCTTCATTTTTTTCCCCTAGTTTTTGTCAATGTTTTTTAAATTTTTTCCATTTTTACTTAATTTTATATATATTTTTTTAATTTTGTTTTTTTCCCCTAAATTCTTTTATGGTTTATGAGATAATTTTTTTTTGTCTTTTTTTATCTATATTTTTATATTTGTTTTTTTAAATCAACATTTGAATCTTAGTTTTAGTAGTTTTTATTTTTTTGTCCCTTAATTTTCTACTTTTTTTTTAAAATCTAGTTTTTTTTTTAATTTTTTTGTTAATGTTTTTAAAAATTTTCTATTTTTACCTACTTAATTTTATAGTTTATTTTTTTTTTATTTTTTCTTCCATATTTTTGTTTTGTTTTTTGCTTTTTCTTTTCTTTTGCCAATTTTTTTTTCTGGTTTACAAGATAAATTTTTTTTAATATGTTTTTTTACTATTTATTTGTTTATAATTTTTAAGTTTTTTTTTTTTGTTTTTTAATTCTGAACTTTTATAGGTTAATTTTTTTTGTTTGTTTGTTTTTTTTTTTTTTTAAGATTGATTTTTTTTTGGATGTTTGATTTTTTTTTTTGTCTCTTTTTTTATATATTTGATTTTTTTTTTGGTATATATTTTAATTTATGTTTTGTTTTTTTTTTTATTATTGTTTTGTGCTTTTTCATTGTTTTAATTTTTTATTTAATTTTATGTTTTCATTATTTTTTTGAAATTTTAATGTTTTTAGGGTCATGATAAAATATTTTACGCCATTATTTTGAAATGTTGAAATTTTACCCTTGGAAAAAAAGTGTTATCACAGCGTCAACACTTTTCATTTTGAGGGTGTTTTTTGCACAAAATTTACTATTGAAAAAAAAAAGTGTTATTCGAACATCAACACTTTTCGTTTTGAGGGTGTTTTTTGGACAATTTTTGCACAAAAAATTGGTTTTCACCACCATTTTTAAAACATGTTGAAAATTTACCCTAGAAAAAAAAAGGTGTTATTCCAGCATCAACACTTTTTGTTTTTAGCACCGTTTTTGATGTTTTTACAGGGTTTTTTGGCCAGAGTTCTCATTTTGAGTTTACAGTTCCAGTTTCAAAGTTTACATTGTTGTCTTCAAATCGTGGATAATTTCTTTGTTATTTCCAACCAACAACATATCATCCACATACAAGACCAGATAAATAACACGGTCACCAATTAATTTAAAATACACACAATGATCTGTTTTGCTTCTGGTGAAGCCAAGTCTCCATATAAATGTATCAAATTTCTGACGCCACATCCTTAGTGACTGTTTTAACCCATACAAAGACTTTTTTAACTTGCATATTAGTTATTTCTTACCCTTCACTGTAAAGCCTTCAGGTTGCTTCATGTAGATCCCTTCTTCCAGATCCCTGTGAAGAAATGATGTCTTCACATCTATCTACTCTACCTCAAAATCAAAAGCAACAACAACAGATAAAAGTAATCTAATAGAAGCTACCTTGCAAACAAGAGAAAAAAATATCATCAAAATCAATTCCTAACACTTGGGAATGACCTTTTTCTACCAACCGAGCTTTGTATTTCTCCAACTTTCCTTCTACATTCATCTTCTTCTTAATCACCCATTTGTTGTCAGTGGGTTTCCTTCCATCTGACAACTCCACCAAATCCCAAGCCTCATTTTTGTGCAAATATGCCATTTCATCAACCATGGCCTCTTTCCAGAGTTTTCCATCCTCTGAATCTGTTGCTTCCCTCACAGTTATGGGATTGTCATCAGTAATAGATAAAGAAAAATTTGAACAGAAAGCAGATGGACTATACCTTTATGGCTGCCTTTTTCTTGAACTGATCTTCTCACAGTCGGTGTTTGTGGCCCTTCGTCTTATGATTCCTCTTCTACTGTAGAGTTTGATTCTTCCCCCTTTAGCTCAAACTCTATCTTCTTAGGTTCATTTGGTAGGAATTCATGTTTAATAACATATTTCACCTCTCTAAACACCACATCTCGGGTGTACACAACTTTCCTTGTTTTTGGGTTCCAAAGCTTATAACCTTTTAAACCATCCTTATACCCAATAAAGATGCATTTTTCAAATTTACTTTCCAACTTTGTTATTTTCTCCTTTGGAACATGTACATATGCATTACATCCAAATATCCTCAGATGTGAAAGAGAAGGTTTTTGACCATTCCATACCTCTTGTGGAGTTGTATCCTCCAATGTTGGTGAAGGTGATTTATTGACCAGGTAACATGTAGTCTCTGTTGAAAAGTGTGCAACAAGAAATGCTTGTTGAGAATGCAACAAGATGATAGAGCTTAGTGAAAAGAGTCGCCTTCACTAAGTGGGCCCACAGGCAAATTATGGTGCAAGTTCTATTTTTGATCCCTGCAGGGATGATCACAGTGTGGGTGATCACAGTGTGGGTGACCACAATGTGAGTGATCACAGTGTGAGTGATCAAAGTCTATTTTTAGACTGGCTGTCAAAAATAGAAAAGTCAAATATTATTGTCTCATAATAATATTTGGACTATAAACTTGATCTTATTCTCTTGGAGCACTTCAGGATGAGCTACGGATGTGGTACATGCAGATCCCAGAGGGAAATACGTGGTTACCTATGGGATGACTAATATTTGCATGCAGGACTTCAGTTAGAACTCAAGTGAGTTGAGTTTAGTGGACTGGAGGTGCAGTTGATGGAGTTGTGTTCAGTTTAGCTTTGTTAAACTGGTTGTATTTAGTCTAACTGGCAAATAGACTAGAGATGAGTTGGGTGAATTAGTTATTAATTACTTCACAAGTTATTAACTCATAATACAACTATAGAATACATCAGTTAACTCAGTTGCATGTCAGTGCATGTTCAGTTCAGCAGGGACAAGTGTTAGAGGATCAGATTGCTATCAGTTGTGACTATAGTTGTGCATGATGATTTGCACAATCAGAGGGATTGAGTATGCCAATGAATTGGCCAATATCAAGATTTGTAGCCTGTGCTCACGTCCAACAGGGTGTGAGTGATTATTTGCAGGTCAAATACGAGTTTGGTAAGCCATTCTCATCAGTTCTTGAGCAGGTATTGAGCTGGAGAGGCAGACAAGCAGTGGAATAGATTTGGAGATCAGATTTGAGCTGTATTGTGTGTAACAGGTGGAGCTGGTACTGGATTGCTTGTGATAAGCATTGTAATTTGTAATGTTACATGGTCTCAATCATTAATATACAGACAGTGTGGGGTTTTTAGCGAGATGCTTTCCCCGGGTTACATATTGTGTTAATGTGTGAATGCTCTTGATGTTTTATTGTTATTAATGCTGCTATATTGATGATCAACGTAGAGGATCTTATGTATTGTGTATGTATTCCGCAATAGTACATGATCATGATAATCTCTATTGAATATGTGTTAAATTATTCAAAATTTCTACAGTCTCCACTGCCTCTCCCCAGAATTCCTATCCTAACCTGACACCACTGAGCATGCTTCTTGCCCTTTCCATTAATGTCTTGTTCATTCTTTCTGCAACTCCATTTTTCTCAGATGTATATGGTGTAGTATTATGATGTGCTATACCACACTTCTTATAGAACTCTTCAAGTTCCTTCTTGAAAAACACTCCACCGTTATTTATCCTCAGTGCCTTTATCTTCTTCTCTGTCTGGTTTTCCACAAAAGCCTTAAATTCTTTAAACTTGTCAAAGACTTCAGATTTCTTCTTGAGAAAATATATCCATGTATTCCTTGAGAAGTCATCTATAAATGATACATAGTACACAAACTTACCTAGTGATGGAACCGACACAGGTCCAAACACATCACTATGCACAAGCTCTAATATTTGTTTCACCCTCTTACAACCAAGGGGGAAAGTCACTCAATTCTGCTTCCCATATATACAATTTTCACAGAAATCAAAATCTAGAGAGCAATTAGACATACCTTCTACCATATCATTACGATGAAGTATTTAAAGGCCCTTCTCTCCAATATGTCCAATCATTTGATGCCATAGCATGATCTTTTCTCTAGAGACCACTAGATTTTATGCTCCACTTTCAAGAACCACGGAACTATTGAACCCATAAATAACAATGCTACCTTGAAGCTTGTACAATGTTCCAATCTGAACACCCCATATCAATATCAGTGCTCCTCAAACCATCTTGTAGGTATCTTTTTTGAACACAGTTCTTACACCTGCATCATCCAACTTGCTTATAGAAATCATCTTTTTGGCCAATGAAAAAATATGCAGAACACCCGGAAGTGTTCTAATCCTTCTAACTTACAAATTATACTTGAATTTTCCACAACCATCGATTCTAGCCTTCCTTTCATCCCCTAAGAAGACATCACCACCATCATATTTCTCATACTCGCAGAACCACTCTCTATGGGGAGTGAAGTGAAAGGATGCACCTGAGTCAATCAACCATGCCTCATGATCTACATGTGTACTTGAAGAAGAAGCCAAGTACACATACACACCTTCATTTGAGGTGGTTTTCACCTCTGCAGAAGGAGAATCATCATATCCCTTTCCTTTCTCAGGAGCTTTAGATTTACAGTGCCTTTTGAAGTGTGCTTCATTTCCACAATTCTAACACACCTTTACAGGTTTTCCCAGAGATTTAGATCTCCCTCTAGATTTAGATCTCCCACTCAAAGAATTATTTTTGTTTCTGTTCTGGGACTGTCCTCATACATACAAGGCATCACCATTCTAGCCCTCCATATTTTTTCGTCTCATCTCCTTTGACAACAAGGGTTAGAGTATTTCATCAAACTACAAGGCAGTTGCATTGCTATCTATTGCAACAACCAGACTATCCCACGAATCTGGTAGAGAACATAACAAACTGATGCTCTTATCTTCATCTGAATTTTTAATATCAACAGATAATAATTGGCTTACCACATTATTAAATGCGTTTAGATGCTCTTTCACTAAGTCTCAATCTTTCATCCTCAGGTTATACAACTTTTTTTGTAGGAATAGTTTATTCACTAGAGAATTAGATTGGTATAAAGTCCCCAACTTGTCCCACAAAGCCTTCTTCGAAGCTACCCCTGATACATTTAGCAATACTAAATATGAGACACAATCATATTTTTCTCTTTGCCTTCTGATCCAACTTCGCCCAGTCTTTAACTGACATTGTTGTTGGTTTAGTACCCGAATCTACCGTGATCCATTGACCTTTATCCACTGGCAGATCCTCCATATTTAGTTTCCACAACTCAAAACTCTGACCATTAAATTTCTCAATCTCTATCTTTCCATTTCTTGTAATCTTCATTCACCACAAGAATCGATCCCACAGATCTTCCACTGAATAGGGTCTACCACAGTCCCGAGCAAAAAAACACCTCAGTAGCAAAGGCATCCCCTTGAAGCCAAAACACCTCTGATACCAAATTTAGGTTTTAACCCCGTACAGAAATTACCTGCATACGAATTCTAAAACCAAAAAATAAACAATGGCGAGAGCATAAAACATATAACAGATATACACGGAGATTTTCCCCTAGATCCAAAACTGAGACTACCAGATTGATTTTTCATTATATTTTTTTCAATGTTACAATACATAAATATACATGCCAAAGCATCCATAGACCCCAATCCATTAACCCTGTGTTAGAACATAATCATAGTTCCCTTGACTATATCTACAAAATACCATGGACTGAAAACCATCATGCCCAAAACCATGTATGAAATCCATGCACAAAACCATAGGTAGGTATGCCCACCTAAAATAAGGTGAAAAAAAATCCTGGGGCACTGCCCTGAACCCCGTGCAAGGGGGCTACCGCCCCCCTGCATATGGGATAGTCGTGGAAATAATATAACACAACCCAACACTTAGGAGGAATATTCGAAGAGAATAAAGATACATAATATGTCTTACACTCTCCTAATTTTGAAATGGAGAGTGTAACTCTGATGTTTGTCATGTGATTATCCTATTATTATGAGTAATTAATGGAATATCAATATTGTTTTGACTCATACTTGTCTTATTCGTGATGCTTGTTATGATATTTAGTGTTTAATATATGTAATCTTTAAGGTATATTTAATGCATCTTTATAATAATGTATGATTTATGAATACTTTGTTTCTAAGGCATCCCTCTAACTTTATTACATGATTTCACAATCTAAAGTTTCTCCAATTCCTATAAACCTCAATTCTATACAAACAACGATCATTTACAAATCAACATTCACTCTTTTCATTTTCACCATTTACGAATTAAAATTCACCCTTTTCTTGACTAACACTCTCCAAGGAAAGAAAAAAAATTAGTCTCTGAATCATTGGGGATTCATGTCTCATTATTAACAATTTCATTAAAGAGAGTATCCCAAGTTACTTGGGCTTAAAGGCAATCTTAAGAAGATTTGGAATATTATAAAATTGATCATTTTTATGAGTTCCAACATAACGTACATAACTCTTTCATAGACTACTTGGCTAAAGTAGTCTATGAGATTGTGATAGAGTACAAAAGAAGTGACATATTAGAGGTACTTTGGTACTTCATAAACAAAATGGAAAGGATGAGTCTTAATGGAAACATGTTTCAAGTTTTATGGCATAGTATGGGAACATTGTTTTCATGTGAAGACAATTTAGATGGTGCATTCCACATTATGTTAGATGATCATCAAGAGTGTTCTCATAATCATGTAAGCAAGTAAATATTTACATGCATAATTATTAAATTTTGGGGGAAATGTGATGGTTGATGATGAGTTTTCTTGAAGTTGGTAATCTAATTGGAGGGTGGCGAGGAAAGTTACAAGACAAGCTCAATTTTCCTTGAATCTATGGTGGTGGGCATCATAGAACCTTTTCACTATCAATTCCACTGGATGGAAAGATAAAGGGGATTATTGCTTTTTAATTTTAGAAACTTTTTGCAATTTCTTGGTTTCTACTGTGGTGGTGTAAAGAACCTGGTTAAATTAGACTTTAGAGGAATTGACTAGGGCTTCCTGTGTGGAGGAAGAAGTTGAGTGTGTCAAATTCCATGTTGGGATAAGATTTGGTCCAAGAGGAAAGAAGGAGGCCCAAGCAAGGACTAGATTGGTTCATCCTTTCTTAATTACCACTTACAATGAACTAGTCATTCACTAGATTGTGTTAGGCATATGGAAATTAGATATTGTAAAGGATTATGGTGTTGGAGATAGAATTGTGGGTGTTGGCAAACAGAATTAGGATAAAGGCAAGCTAGGGATCAAAAAGCAGTTCAAAAATTAACTTCTTTCTCAGTGGCATATTCACCTTGTAGGTGCTTTCATGCTTTATTTTTTATGTCCCATGTGTGAATCTCTCCCTTTTTATTCATTAGAGAAATTTTGAGGTCTAAAATGGGCTTCTTAAGGAATATCATAAAAGAATAGTGGAAATAATAAAATAAGATTAGATTACATCATAAAATTTGGAGGGAAAAAAGAAAAAACTACTTTTTCAACCTATATTTTCAACTTATCTCCCTACCATTTTGCTCAAATTTCAAGCAAGAGCACTCGTTGGATGTAAAGATTCCTCATCCAAAGAGTACCCATGTTGCATATTTTTGATGGACCCTGCTACATGAAAAATGTGATTGAAAACACTTTTTTTGTGTATTTCTCATTTTTCATGTAGCAGGTCCATCAAAAGTAAGCAACATGGGTACTCCTTGGATGAGGAATTAAATTCCACATCCAACGAGTGCTCCCACTCGAAATATGAGTAAAATCATAGGGAGATAGTTGAAAAAAGTAGTTTTTTATTTTTTATTTTTTAATATTTTTTATTTTGTACTCCAATAATGGTGAATCATCCCCCATGGTTGACATAATCATCTTGAATCCTATTTATCCTTATAAAGTTGATTTTAGTTGTACATTTATTTTTTGATGTCTATTTTAGACCTCAAAATTTCTCTAATGATCCTTTATTTCTTTTGAGTCTGTGGGTGATCCAAGTGGATATTGTTGGCCACCCCCCAACTCCACTTGGACCCCCACCATTGTTTCTTTCAGTTTTTCAGTTTCCTTAATTGTAGCACATTTTGGTATTTTTAGCATTTTTTTGTGTCCTTACTTCCGAAGTTGTTTTGAGGCGCTAAATGACGTTTTTTTGACAATCTACTGCCAGTGACTTTTTATAAGTCATTTTTTCCATCGTAGTCCTCAGATAGATCTTTCCAACGAGGTATCATGCACGTCAAATGGAGATAATATGACCAAGTCACGACCCCGAGAAGTTGGTTGCCCAACTAACCCCAACGGGGTCCATAAACTCTTGGTGTTACATCTCCTCAAGTTAGGGTTTTGGTTGTTTAGGGTTTTTTTTATTGTTCAATAATAAAAAGGCCATTGATCCTCATTGTAACGCAGTTTAGAGGCATGTAGCCACCACATATCTTCTTTGAGATAAGCTACCATTGTCAAGCGAGTCTCGTTTCCATACTGTTTGTAAGCATATTTTATTTGATACTAATCAAAGGAAGTGTTATTTCTGCTGCATCTCTGTATTTATGGTTATATATGTAATTTTTTGTGTTCCTGTTTAAATTCAGATCAGTGGTATCAGAGGGGTCTATTCACTCTCTGTTTTTCTTTGCATGTCCCCAACGAGGTTAGGATATAAGGAGTTAGGGCTTGAACTAATCGAACCTTTGCAAGACCAGCCTTGCAAATC
This sequence comes from Pinus tabuliformis, assembly GCA_031772625.1. Classification (NCBI taxonomy): domain Eukaryota; kingdom Viridiplantae; phylum Streptophyta; class Pinopsida; order Pinales; family Pinaceae; genus Pinus; species Pinus tabuliformis. Next base: position 899,453,764 of record CM062805.1, read on the forward strand.
TTGACGACCTTCAAATATCTAGCATATGGGATAAACATAATACACATAAATAAATTAAATTGAAAACTTGAATCCCATATGGCATGTCATGAGACACAACAAAAATTCTGAATACATCAGCAGAAGTGTCCAAATAATGTTACAAAGCTTCCAAATACATCAGCAGAAGCATCCAAATAATGTTTCATGACAAATTTATGGTATTTAACATGAAATTGTGACAAATTTAGGTTTTTCATTATGGAATCCAAAATCCAGAAACTTGTTTATAACTACCATATTTTGATGTCAAATGTAAATCCAGAAATCCAACGTTTAGATTGTTCTACGATAATGAAGCATGACCCATATCCAAATACATAGAATTTGAAGATTTGTGATTTTCATGAAATATTTATAAAAGATTACCTTTCTAGATGAGAAGAAACCAGAGTATCCATTTAAAAGGATAATGAAATTTTATCTAAATACGAGATACTCTTGGAACATAATGAAACTTAATTTTGCAAAATAAAATAAATCAAATATGGATATACATATAAATTAAATAAATCAAATATTGATATACATATAACTTTTAGTTGAGCAAGAAAAATAGAATGGAAGAACTTAATTTCTCTAAATAAAATACTAGTGTACATACAACTTTTAGTTGAGCAAGAAAAATAGAATGGAAGAGATAATTATAACTAACATATCAAACCAAAATTTAATTTAAAATACTAGAATGAAAACCATACAAAATGAAAAAAGAGAAGTTATAAGAAATTGCTTCATACTATCTAAACTAAGGGTAAAACAAAAAAAATAGAGGGGACTCCAATATTTTATGAAAACATCATAAAATAAAGGAAGCTTTTGTAGAAGCCTTAATAGTAAGGAATAATGCAATTTTTTGCAAAATTTGGATTAATTTTGCAAAACCCTATTCAGATAGCATGTTCACATTTATCTAAGCCAAACATGTTTATGGGAACTTATGGAACAAGTTACCTTGAAGAGGCAATCATATTGTCAAATTGTGTTTGGTGGGTTGACAATGGAACCCTTAGACATGGACTCCCATGGTAAGGAGGGAATATGTAGCATTTGGTAAAGTCCCCATTTTTTATTTACTAATTTGACTACAATGCATAGAATAGAATTGAAAATAAAATCTTCCATGGTCTTTTTCATGGAAGAAGAATAAAAATAGCATTGTAAGTGTTGGACTATTTAATAGCCCCGAAATTCCTACCATAACATAACACATGGGATTCCTTATGAGTAACGATATACCACGGTCCTAAAGAAAAGGTTGGCTAAGCTTGTATAATTACCCATATTAAACAACATAGTTTAGAAAGGATGTTTGCTTAAGAAGAGTGTGTTGTTGTATAGCTTACATCATATATCCAATGAAAGGATGTATTGAATATAGTTTCTTCCAATCCCCATAAATTTCACAAAGCACATCAAAAATTTGAAACACATAAACTAGAAGGAAAGTGAGTAGATTGGCTATCTTACTGATGTTTCTTTTCTTATATATGATCACCCAATGAATCTTTTTGAGGTGTGAGATCATTCAAGATTTTGTTTTCCTATGGTTTAGATTAAGAGTTTGAAAAATAAGATGATGTCGATCAATGTAAAGGAAGGTTTCATTTCTAAGAAACATAATGTTGCCACTATTTTGGTGTGTGTACCAAGGCATAAATTTATTTTTCATATGATTTGTAATTGATCTTCTCCATAAAGAGAATGTTAAAGTTGTAGGTAGTAGGATGTCCTCCCTATTTAAGTATGACACCAATGGTAAACTATGATGCATACATTTTAATCTCAAAAGTGTGTTGAAAATCTAGGAGGATGATAATAGGTTTTGAAGATAAGGATGACATGTCAAGTTGGGTGATAGTCCATTGTGCCTAGGGAGCCAATTGCAAGAATTATGGTTGGAAAACTAACATAGTGGCTAAGCGATATGAGAAAAATGTTGTATAATTTTCCTATAATAGTTTAGAACAACCACAAAATTATTTTAGTCTATAGCACAAGTAGGCTTGGGAAACTAAATAAGAGCAGTGATCTTGGTTGAATAAGCATGGAGACCGCTTAATTTAATGATGGAATCAAGGTATAAAATATCAATTTATCTGAAGTTGTATTTATTTAGTTCAATGTGCAACTGATGTGCTCATAGTAAATCTAGATTCAGACATAAATGTTGCAAATGTTCCGCCATGTATGGTTTTAGATGAGTATGCCATCTAAGTAGAGCTAAATAAACTTAACAACGTGGGGATAAAAAATACCATTAAATAACTATGTAAAAATTGGAGGAGCATCTGGAAATAGTTTACTAGCTTTGGAAAATTCCTAGGGATCCCATCACTCACTTGGTAGCCTTGTATGTCTTCTTCACTAGTGTAATGGTCTTCCAAGTATTCAAACTATTAGTTTTGGGTAGCATGAGACATATGTTCTAGTCTCTGTGGTGTCTAAGAGGCTAAGGAACACGAGGTTTCTAAAACCCAGAAAAGGTTTCATTAGAAAATCCTTAGAAACACCTCAATTAGATTGATTAGCCAATAATTAAATATTTCCTAAGTCTAACTTAGGAAAACTAGTTAATTAAATAAGATTAATTGAGGGAGGTCGATTTTTCTCTAGATATTTCCGGAAAAGTTAATTGATGGAGTTAAGATGATCTTATTCATTGATTGAGATGTGATCATGGTCATTGGTTTCCCAATAGAATACTATAAGAGCAAGGTTGATGGGTTTGGAGAACACACAAGATAGTTGAGACACAAATTTAAGCAGTTGAACTTACCCAGTTGTAATGATTCAAAAAGGACGTGTTTGAAGTTAGGGAGACATCGAGAAGCGGGGTTTTAGCAAAGATTTTGGAGTAAAATTCCAGATGAGATTTACTCAGTATTTTCTAATATCATAGTGACAGGAAAGGGAGGTCGAATCAACTAGTGCGAGTAGCCAGTTTGACATTGTATGTGGTAAAGGAGCTCGTTTCAGTGAGCCAGAGTCAGATCTATCACCCAAAGAAAAAGTGAATGGGACTAGAGTAGTACTGTAGGTAGAACCACTTGTAATAAAACATTCCTAGAGGTTGTGTGAATTTATCTGGGCAAGAAGTGCACATTTTTGGGTTGCAGTGTGAGTGGCGGGAGAAGTGTGAGTTTGCTAGAGAGGGCTAGATTGAGTTGCAGAGGAAGATAGTGAGTCTCCAGATTATTGTTCTAGTGGATATCAATATTTTCCAGATATTTTCCAACAAAAGGGAAATTGTTATAATATTTCTCAAATTGCTGAGTAAAAATAAAACTCTCATCTGTTGCACTAGTTTCCTTTACTGGGTTTTTCTAGGGACGATTTATCCAAAAATAATGGTGTCAAAATTATTGTATGTGTATTATTTTCTCATTTCAAGTATTTTATTTTTCGCTGCATATTTTTATTTGTGAAGAATTGCACTATGACTTATCTAAGAGGATCCCAAAATGCCTAAAAATCAAAGTCCTAAAATCTCAATGAAACTAGGACCAAGTCGAAGATCTCATCGCAAGAAATCAAACAATGCAAATGGCACCTCAATCTGAGCTCGTATGAAAAAGTTATGCTCAATTAAAGTTCTGGTAAAACTTGGAAAAAAGAAAGGATTTAGTTGGCACCAAATAAATATGGGGCATCACGAAATTGGTGGTCTGGCCAAATCAATGGCTAAATTTGGCAGAGCCTGGATAAATCTGGCAGGAGATTTAGTTGTGACTAAAGTTGGTGAAACCGCCAAATCTGGCGACATCTGTTAAATTTGGAGGCATTTGAAGTGGCCCTAGCATGGGGCCACGTATCCCAATCAGATGGTGCCACGTGAGACCCATATGGTGACCAAATTGGCCCCAACTGACCCTTGGCAGCATTTCAATTTTAATTGGCAGATTGTTAAACTTATCGACAGTTTTTGTTAGTTTCGTATATAAATTTAATGGGTGGACGATGGTGGTATATATATATATATATATATATATATATATATATATCAGTTTATTGTTTTAAACCATATATATAACGATGAATGGTTAATTTATTCGACAATTGTTTTTAACGGCTCAGCAATTTAACATATATACGTTATATATAAAAACAAAAAAAAATAGTTGTGCCACAGGGTTTAAACCCTTAACCCAGCAATCAAACAACGAACTATATTTAGTGCACTAACCAACAGTAATTTTATAATATCCGTTGAACCATTGGTATTTAAACCCTTTCATTTTCCATTTGACTAGCGGGAGCTGTGAGTAGAATGAACGGAGTGCCGATGGGTCGACGGAACCAGGCTAAGTGGAACCACAAGTAGGGGGAACAAGGAGCCAGAACCCTATGGATGCGATTTTTGATGAGAGAATATTCCAAGGGGAATATTCTCTAGAGTATTCGTAGATATTCCTATACGCAATTTGTTGTGGAATCTTGAATATTCTCTGTGGGGTCCAAAGTTGATGGTGGCAGAATATAGTTGAGTTTATATTCATTTTGCTCAGAATTTTGCAAGGATTTCACTGGTGCAATGAGATTTTGGATTTAAGTAACCCATTTTTAGGTCACTTCTAGAATTGGAGGTATAATGATGTATTTTTCCATGTACTCATTTTCATTTTTGTTGAGATGAATGAAGAGACCTCCCCAATATTGAAGGAGGGCCCAAAGACGTATTCCACATTGGACGAACTTCATTATCAAACATTGCGTGAATTGTATTTATGGTCACCTTTTATGTTTCTTATTCTTTAAGTGTTTGCGTATATGGATTTTACATGCTCTTTCATGAAATTCTTAAAACATCATTGAAGAAAAGATCCTGGATCAATGAGTTATTTGATATTTGTTGTTAATAATTAACAAAAGACAAATGAACTATATAAGTTAGGATAATAATTTCCATTTCATGGAAATTTCACATGGCCTCAAAGTAGATTAGATTGAAGAAGCTATAAAGAAATATTGGTGCAAATTAGAGGAGATATGAAGCACTGAAGAGAAGATCTACGTAGGGCAGCCAACTAGAATGAATTGCAGAGGCAACAATTTGATTTCCAATTTAGGGAGGTGATCCGGAAGAAGTGTGAGTTGTCTTAATGAGTAGAAGTAGGCAGTGAAGTTACCAAAAAAGGGTTTCTGGAGGCAAATCATATTTCGCAGATCAGATCTAGGGCAAGGGGTTTCCAGCATAAGGGTTTTGCAATAGAAAATCAGTGCAAGGCAACGAAGAGAAAAACACACAAGGGTTTTAAGACCCATTTCATTTAGTTCTCTAATGTATTTGAGTTATGTATAATTTTCGAATATGACTGCAGCATGATTGAAAGATTAGGATAGGTTGAATGGAGCCTCCAACTTTGGTATCTGGAAGGCCAAGATGTTGTTTCTATTGGCCGATCACAGCATAAAGGAGTTTTATACAACAAAAATGTTGTGCCAATAGATCCCATCTAGTTTCATGAGTATAGGATGGACAACAACAAGGCGAAGAGGATGTCCTCGACTAGGTATAGGATCATATCATTTGACGCATCACAAAAAAGGGAACAATGAAGGAGATGTGGGATGACATAGTCAAGTTGTACTAGGATCTATCAAAGAATCAGAAAATGATCCTCAAAGAGAAGCTAAGGATGGTCATGATGGACAAGGGCGAGGATGTAACATCCTATCTCACTAAGATTCAGTTTGTCAAAGATGAGTAAGAGAATCCAACAGATGAAAATCTAGTGCATATTGCACTCAATGGGTTTACCAAGAAGTGGCATACATTTGTCCAACTAATTTCTAGACAAGAAAAACTTTCGAGATGGTAATTCCTATTGAGTGATTTCATTCAAGATGATTTGAGGCTCAACTTGGTTGAAGGCACTACCAACAGTAGTGGCAAGGAAGCAAAGGTGAAGGAGGAGAAATAAAATGTCACTCTTGCAGGGAAAGAAAAAGTGAAGAAGGGTCCCAGCCAAGGAAAAGACTCAAAGGGGGAAAAGAAGAAGAAATATATGCCAAAGGTAAAATACTTCAGTTATGGTAATCTTGGTCACTATGTCAGCCAATGTTCAAAGAGGAAGAATGACAAGAAGGGGAAGTAGACAACAACTTCGGTAAAGATTGAGGACTTTTCTTCTATATTATATGATGAATTCACACTAATAACAGAAGTACCTCTAGTAGGAGGAGAAGTATGACACTCCAGTATGGCAGATCAGGCAGGGTTTAAGGAAGGAGCATCAAGGTGATATAAACCATATCCAACAAGGGCTTGATCAATAGATCAAATCCAGTTGTTGTTCACGGTATTCCTCTATCAGATCATTAATTTTGCTATAGGAGCCCAATATTTAAAGTAGTAAGAGTATAAAAAGGTTAGCAACGTGTAGTTAGATACATGAGAGACAATGTAAAGCTAGCAACGTGTAGTTAGACACTTGAGAGACAATTACATATCCAGTTGTAGTAACTCAGTAGATTGGTGAGAGATCGAAGCTCACTATTACAATGATAGCAGTAGTGTAAAAAAAAATGTAGGGACATTAGCACTGTGAGATTAGAGTAGCACAATGGAAGCACAGATTGGTTCAACTACAACATTTAGCAAGAGAATTAGAGTAGCACAGTAGCATGGTAAACACTGATTTCTGGAGTATTTTCTTTGAAAATATTTCCAGCTTCTCAATAGCATAGGGAGATATATTTGAAGAGGGAGGATATAATATCTCTAGGAGTGCAAGTTGACTAGGGTAAATGGAGTTTCCAGGACAACAAGGTACTTTTCTAATCAGATCGATTTGCAGGGGAGAAGCAGTTCCTAATTTGATGGTTGAATTTCCAGTGGTGGTTGAGATGTTTTCCTAGCCGCTGTGAGTTTTCCAAAGAGGACATGTTAAGTTGTCAGCACACAGTTGCAATAGTTGATTTAGGATCTCAGAAGGAGGCTGAATTTATTTGGAGGGGCCAAGTAGCTTCCAAGATGTCAGATTTGCTAATAGAAGTGAAGGAATAAATTTACCAAAGGTTTTCTAACTTATGGCAACCAGTTGTATCACAAATGTAAGACACCAATAACATAGATCAGTTAAGCTACAACATGTTCCAACAGATTGACAGGTTCCATATATACTCATGAAGGCCTTAGGTAGGAAAATTTTTGTCTACCTTAGGGAGCAAATGGGAGTGGTGGAGAACACCTTCCTTACTAAGAGGGAGTGTTAGTTTTTGGTTTCAGTGGATAGGTGTTACAGTCTTTATGGTGTCTAAGAGGATAAGGAACATGAGATCTCTAAAAACCAGAAAAGGATTCATCAGAAAAGCCTTAGAAATGCCTCAATTATATTAATTAGCCAATAATTTAATATTTCCTAAGTTTAACTTAGGAAAATTGGTTAATTAAATCAAATTAATTGAGGGAGTTCGATTTTTCTCTAGAGATTTTTGGAAAAGTTAATTGACAGAGTCAAGATGATCATAGCCATTGATTGAGATGTGATCATGGCCATTGGTTTCCCAACAGAAGATTATAATAGCAGGGTCGATGGGGTTGGAGAACACACAATACATTTGAGACAAAGAGTTGATTAGTTTGACTTACCTAGTTGCAGTGATTCAACAATGGCACAGTTGAAACTAGGGAAACACCGAGAAGTGAGGTTTCAATAGATGTTTGGGAGTAGGATTCTAGAGGAGATTTCCTCAGTATTTTCCAGTGTCATAATGACAAGAAAGGGAGGTCAAATTATCTATGGAGGAAGTTAAATCAACTACTACGAGTAGCTAGTTTGATAGTTTGTGTGACAAAGGAGTGGGCCTAAATGAGTGTTGGAGGCAAAACAACTTATAGGGAGGAATTCCCAGAGGTTGTGTGAATTTATCTTAGCATGAGGTGTGCATTTCTGGGCTGCAATGAAAGTGGCCAGAGAAGTGTGATTTTCCTAGAGAGGGCCAGATCGAGTTGCAGAGGGAGATAATGAGTCCCCAGATTATTTTTCCAATGGAGATCAATATTTGTTGGATATTTTCCAGTAAAAGGTGATAGGTTGTAATGTTTCTCTAATTGCTGAATAATAATGAAACCCTCATATGTTGCATTGGTTTTCCCTTCAAGGTTTTTAACTTATTTTATTTTTAACGCTGATACTTGTCTATGAATCTTAGTTATCTTCTTTCTTTTTTTTAGTTATATCTTTTCATCAAACAATATCAAGAAACAACAATAATAGAAGAGGGCACAAATATAGGCTTTTAGCTAGGGCAAAATCCCTCCAAGGGGAAAACCTGAAAATCCTTCTCTTCTTAGAATCTACTTTAAATGAGGTACATAGACCCAATACCTAGAACAAGTCCTTCTCTCAGTACTAAGTCTACCCTTCCTCAAGTCGTCCTTCAATTTGTACCAAACCGCTACACACTCCAACTTTGACCTGCTAACTACAACACTACACTCATCCTGTAACTTTGGCATTCTGTAATAGCCTTGATGAAAATTCCATGTAATAAAAGTTAAAAACAAGAACCACGATTGATGGGACACATATTCCAAGTTGAATGTTAGCAGGACATCCTAGGGGGTGTTCATTTGATTATTTATGGCTAAGGAAATTGGCAAAGGAAATGGCTAAGGCTTTGGAAAGGCAAAATGGAATTTTTGGCACGTTTATTTATGAAAATAATGGAAATTAGGATAAAAGGAAGGTGAAAAGTCACAGGTTCCTTGTGAGGAGGAAATTTAAGGAAAATGGTGGAAAATGAAGAAAATAGGGGCCTCATTGATAAAAAGGCTTCTAAGGATTAGTGGGAAAGCTTGGTCAGTGTAAACTTTTGTTTGTTTAGCTTTGGAGCTCTCTCATTATTTTATCTCTCTCTCACTCTTGGACACTTAGAGTTTCTAGGAGCACTTTGGCATTGGATCAAGAAAGGAAAAGAAGGCAAGAGAAAGTAAAGATAAAGTAGGGAAAGGTAGGATCAAGTAACTACACCAGGCTTCATGGCAGGTATCGACTTGCCTGTGTATTTTCCTTTCTAAATCTGGCATGCATGGGATTTCATGTGGTTTTTTTCTACCATGGCATGGGCTTTTCCAGGTGTGATAATATTTTCAGCCTAACCTTGCCATTTCCTAATAGTTTTGATGAGAGGGGTTCTCTCATTCGGTTTATGTGGGATGGTCATATTGGATTCTAAGCTCAGTGGGGTGGATCTATGAATTGCCAAACACATGTTTTGAGTGGTCCCTGAAATGGACTGAGGATCACGAAGCCACTAGCCTAGAAACCCCTGAACCGAACTGTGGGTTGCGGTAAAGCCAGATTATGTGCCTCGGTGGGCATAGGAATCCTTGCGGGTGAATGACAAGATATACAGTAAATCCAAGAGGTGGATTTTCTCTCCGTTAGGCTAGTGGTCCCAGGATGGTATGCATGGTAAATCCTAGAGAGTATGTCTCGGTGTAGTTCCTAGTGGTCCTTGGATCGGACTGTGGATGCACGGTAAACCCTGATAGACTAGGAGGCACTCAAATTCCTCATGGTGTAGGCGCAGAACTTTGGTGGCATCCATGTTGATTGGTGTATTTGGTGTGTTCTATGAGTCACATATTCATGTTTGGAATATGGCATGAGGGTGATTGATTGAAGAGAGACTTGGCTCTGCCAATCTATGGTTGGGTGGAACGTGGTAGTCCCATCTTTGGTTGTTTCATTGCATTCATTAATAATAACTTCATTCCCTTGATTTTAATGTGTAAATGTATTGATGTATATGTGGATTTTGATGGCGGATATGCTTATGGTATTTCTATTCCTATTATGTTGGTTACATGTATATTTTATGACAATAGTTATATATGGATCTCAACATTTTTTTACTTGTATATCAATGGATAATGTGTCTATAACCTAATAGATTATAATGCATATATTGACATGAGGGAATAATGGTTTAAAGCGATTCTCAGATACATATGAGATCCCTACACTTAATTATGTTGTTTACACCTAAAGGTTACATGTTGATGATATGTTTGATGCAATTCTTGTCATGGCTAGTAGGGGTCTGGTTATTGTCTTGTTCAGTTTATGGCTTTTGAATCATTGTTTCCCTATGTTTTTATTGATTCTAATCTATCACTCCATTTTGGGTAGTGGCCTAGGCCCTGGGCCTGAAAAAGTGGCTTGTCCCGAGGTCACTGGCATAGATCTAGAAATTTTGTTCCCTGCTCATTGGCAAGCAAGCCTGTGAGAGAGAATTTAGGTTGTTAGTCCCTCCTTTTCCCCTAGCATGAGAGTGACTATGGCCTAAGAGATCCAGAAAAACAGTGGGACCCTGGGATAGGTTGTATGAGTCGTTGGCATGTCTCCTGAGGGTTCTATTACTGATGTTGGATGACTGTGTGTGATGTTTTATCGATTCCACTTCCTTAAGGTCACATAGGAGGTCGAATCTGATCATAGTAGCCTCTCGTCTCATGTTCACCCCAGTTGGCATGGTTATTTGGGTGGATGTGGGAGGAGGGTGTTAGACCCTGCAACTTCTGAAGATCCCATAATTTGACCTTCTTCTAGGAACTTCCAAGAGAAAGGAAACTCTTCTTAAGGTTAGCAAGTTCTAGAAAGAGTTTCCTTCCTTCCAGCTACTAGTTTCTACACTTTTTCCTATTGTAACTCAACCTTGAAACTTCGGCCTCTTCCATGTAACCCAAAACCCTATAACTTTTCATGCGTGAGGGAGAAAGAGCCCAAAAACCAAGAATTTTTTTCCTTCTTTCTTCTTCTGGACCTTCACTCTCCTTCTTGCATCTACCTAGCTATAGATCTAATTCTTTCTTATGGATCAAACTTGTGAGTGAGTGTATCACCAAATGAAGTCGAACTACTCTTAATATAGCCTTCTCAAGGGGTTGAATTCCCTCCTTTAGGCCAACTTTAGGATCCCATGGCCAACTTGTACTCTTGTAGATTCCAACACTTTCTAGAATAAAAAATAATCCTTTTTACAATTACAAATTTCCCACAAGGGTCTTATAAACTTGATGTTGACTCCTTTGACTCATGAAAATAAATCCTAAGACCTAACAAACCCTAGAAGCATGAAGAACATTATTTTACCTAGAAGACCATCAATAATGAGCATGAAACCCATCTTATAATAATAATAATTTTATTTCTTATTTTCTTTTTTGTTACATAGGATACATATTGAAATGAGCACAACAATTATGAATATTGAAATTAGTTACATTTCTCAACACTCCCTCTTAACTAGGGAGGTATTCATAATCATATGACTAATACAACATCATATCTCAAACTAAAGAGTTTTCAAGAGGATTCATATCTATAAGCCATACTATAATCATCATCATCATGACCAACGTTGTCCTTGAGGCCTAACTAGACAAGCTCGACTTTAATCAAGAGAATTATGTTGGGAGGATTTATGTGTGATACAGCACTACCTCTCTACACTTCATACCCCATCTAGATGTCCCCAAGGTATGCCCTTTTAGGACTATTATTATCTTACATATCCATACATGACTCCTCAAAGAATATCAATCCTCTTCGAACACTCTTCTCTTAGATTCCTATCCCATCCTCAAAGACTGTCAGTACCTTTCCTTTCTTGGATGTTATATCCTTAAGGAAATCAAAAATGCTTATCCAATCCTCCATCATTCTCTCTTCATCACAAGAAGGGGGTAATGCACATGTGATGTCAAAAATCACTCCCTCTCAACTAGAGAATACATCCATATTCTCCCTTAATCTTGAGAATGGAACCTTTCTCCTTAACCAATGAGACTCCTTTTGCTTCCTCTCAAACCAGAGGATATTCCTTCCTTCCAATGATGGATGTTAGGACTCCATATTGTCTACTTTTGACCCTGTATTTTGTCATTATATTACCCTCTTTAGCCCATAAGTTGAAAGCCTTGATAACCTTTTGATCTAATTATTCCAAAGGTATGAAGTAACTCTCCTCATTACTATAGGTTTAATTACTCAACACATATTCATGTTATCTTTATAATTAATCTTTGGAAGTTGACTAAGTCGCTGACAATTGATGAAACTATGTAAAGTCTGCAGAATTATAATTCACAGTTGCTGGAACACCAGAAATAGCAACTGTGCAGTTGCTGCCATACCAAAAACAGCAACCGACTAAAGTGGGTAAATCCTCATTTTGCAATGGCTGAAACATCTGGAACAGAAAACGGGAACAATAACCATCTGAAGTTGTCAGAGCTATACGTTACAGATGCTGATATAGCATGATCAACCACTGTCCAAAATTGGCAAAACACAGTCGCAGATATTGGAACACCAGGAGCAGTAGGAGAACTTCACAGGAACAGTTAAGATTTACCAGATCAGCAACAATGGTGGAACAGCCAAGGATAGTACGAGGATCTCAAAGAGACAGTCAAAGTCTACCAGCTTTGCAACAGCAAAAGAATCTGACTAACAAAGATGATAAAATTACATGCTGTTGTAACAACATGCTGTAACTGGAACTGATTTCCTATTTTTGTACAAAAAGGGTCAATTAAACGGGTAATTACAATCTATTGTAATAGATGTCTCCTCTATAAAGAGGAGACATCTACATTAGGGGAGAACGGGTGGTGACAGGGGTATTGTATTACAGAGCAAGTCTAAATCTTTATTGTAACTTGACATTTTGGCAGATGAATAAAGCACTGTTTTGAGCATTTTTGCTTAGCATCTGTGTCCTGGGGAATCTTGTGAGAGGGACAGGGTCCACCTTCTTCACAAGATTCACCCATTTCTTTTCTGTTAAGTGTGTGTGTGACTTCTGTGTGGCATTGCTTCTGATATTTCCCTTTGCTGATACTCTGTTTTCTTAATCAATTGGCGTTGTAAAAGAGTGTGTCACCTGTGATTAGGGATTGCAGTGTGCATTGGCAAATTGATCACAGGGGCAGGTGTTGAACATCCTTACCCTGAGGATAGGGTCCTGATCCTCTGTTACAAGACAACCATCATTTCCTTCAGCAGATTTGTTAACTTTAGTTAATTGTTTTCATTTCATTTCTGCAATAGATCATAACTGCTGTAACACCGAGTAAGGGTTTGATAAAAAGTAGATTTATTTATACTACAGCTTTTAATACTTTTAGAATTAAGTGCATACAGTACGAGGTCACCTTTGAAACAAAAGGACTTTCCCGGGTTAACAATTTAATATGGTACTCGACTATTTAATGAATAAACAATTCGAGCAGCCAACATTTTGGCGCCGTTTCCGGGGAAGGCGACTGAAAATTTTAAAGGTATTAACATGTTTTTCTTTCTTTTAGAAAGGCAGGATGCATGAGAGGACGCAAGAAGGTTAACCATTCAGGTGGCAAAGGCAAAGGAGGAGGACGAAAAATTTTTATTGATGATATCATTTCAAAAGTTGAGACATCCCAGAGGCTAAGCTCTCGGAGACCACAGATCCAACACTCTTCCCAGACAGATTTTCAGACAGAGGAAGTAGTGGGGCCAGAGAGGGTTCTAGAACCATCAGAATACACTGAGGAACCGGTGGAAGAAGATGAACGACCAAGAGAAGAACCAATAGAGGAAGTTAAGGTGGAGGAACCAGTGCAGGACATTGAAATCCCAACAGAGAACTCCGAAGACCGGGCAAGCGCATCAGGGAAACAACCAATGGAGGATAACAATGAAGGACTTTTCGGTGGAGGACGCGGAATAGAGGGAAGGGGAGAAAATTCTCTCTCCACCCTGGAATTCCCCATTGGAGATCTCCCCAGAGGAGCAACTCCTATGAAAAATATTCCTCTTTCAGCATTACCCAACTTCCATGGGTTATCCACAGAAGATCCTGATGAATTACTCTTTGAATTTGATATACTGTGTAGAAGCTATGACTATATTAATTCTGCTCAGAAATTAAAATTGTTTCCAGCTAGATCAGTCTAATTTGGTACAGGTCTCAGTAGACCGAACATGAATCTCTATCGGAGATCGAGAGCGGAGAGGGTAAAGAACTAGGGTTTGGAAAAAACCTGCAACGGAGCCGTCGGCACAGTGCAGCAACCGCACAAAGCCTGCAAGAGCCGCGCTGCAGCGTAACAGAGCTGCAGAGTACTAGCAGAGGCAATGGATCCGCCTCAGGGGGGGGCGTCAGAGCCCTCCCCCTCGCAGTACCCGCCTGAAAATACAGTCATTTTTGGCTCAGTGAACCAGGAAATCCTGAGCAGAGGGAAACAACAGCACAATGATGACCACGAGACAGGACACCAGACAAACAAGGACGATCACGGGCCAGAAGGACATGAAAATCCAGATCAAAGGCAGAAAATCTCCTCTTCCACATGCCGACCTGTAGCCAAAGAACGGCCCAGAATCGAGCTACCTAGAGACATCATAGAAAAGAGAATAGAGTACATGACTGAACATGCCCTCATCGGGAAGTTCATCGGGTTCTGGCCGACTGAAAGAGCTTTATACGGATGGATTGCGGCGAAATGGAAACCTAAAGGAGATGTCACCCTTCAGCTGGGACCGAAGGGTTTCTTCACAGCAATCTTTGTTTGCCTAGAGGACAAATACAGAATCCTGGAAGGAGGGCCTTATTTTTTTAATGCAGCAGGACTTTATCTGAGGGAATGGATTCCAAGATTTAACCCCGATAAAGAAGACCTCACTAGGGCCCTGGTCTGGATCAGATTATATTCTCTTCCAGATGAATATTGGGAAGAAAACTTACTCAAGCGTATTGGAAATGGAATAGGATAATACATCAGAGCGGCAGAAGAAACCAAAACGCGTAAGTACATATCCTATGCTCGAATCTGTGTCTTTATCCGCCTGAATGAAGCCCTACCAGAGTCGATTACTCTTTCCCACAGAGATGAAGAATGGACCCAGCCTCTAGACTATGAGCATGTTCCCTTTAGATGCCGACGATGCCATGCTCTGGGACATCTCTTCAGGGACTGCCCTCTCAATGCCAAAGCCAATATCTCTGCACCTACTGAAAACCATACCCAAGATGGCTTCACCAAAGTCACTAATAGGAAACGCTCGCACAAAAAGCCTCAAAATGGATCCAAACCCCAGCCAAGCAAACCCATAGATCCAGCATCCAAGAACAGCTTTGACATACTTGGCCAAACTCCTGAAGAACAATCCCTCACCTCTGAATCCATCCCCTCGCGCCCTTCTTCCTCAACCCACCCGCCCCCCTCTGATCTTCCACCCAAATCTCATTCCCCCAGTGCCTCCCCTTCTATCCTAAGCAGGGATCAGAAAGATCCAGAGACGATTCACAAGAACATGGAAGTCGATGGAAAGGAAGATGTTCCCCAGGACCCAGAAATCAATCAGGAAGATAGCGAGCAAGTGGAGCGAATGGACGAAGAGCCGGAGAGTATAGATCTAATTGGTTTAGACATTCTGGAATTAGAAGCAGCATGCAAAAAACGGGCTTATGACTCCATATCAGAGCTTCAACTCAATAAGCTCGAATTGGTTATTTCAAGGGCCTACCATCAACATCAACTTGGGATTCAACCAGGCAGTCATTGGGATAGCCAACTGCGCCCAAAAGACTCTAAAAAGAGAGGACGGAAGACAGATCTCCAGCGAACTATTGAGGTAGGGAAAATCCTGGTTGATTCAGGCAGATATGCTAAGTTAACGAAGTACTACAGGCCTTCCAACAGTAGTTAATCTATGAAGCTTGTATCCTGGAATTTAAGAGGGCTTAACAGCCCCGGAAAACTAAGAATGTTAAAAAACATGATTAAATTGGAAAAGCCGCAGATATGCTTTCTCCAAGAAACCAAATGCAACAGCTCCACTCTAGGCGACATACTATCCAAGGCTTGGCCAGGCTGTCGTTCGGTTGCTGTAGACGCCATGGGAGCCTCTGGAGGGCTTGCTATAGCATGGAATACCCAAGCGGTAACTCTCACGGATTTTCATGCCTCTCATCATCTCATTCAAGCAGCCTTCCACATACTGGGAACCAACATTCACGGCAACATATCTAATGTCTATTTTCCGCAAGATACAGGCAGCAAAATCAGGCTCCTAGATACCATTGAAGCCCTAAGCAATAACAGAAGTCATCCGCTATGGATAGTGGCATGGGACTTTAATATGATCACCAATAGCGAGGAAAAGACAAGAGGGAGAATCAGACTGGAGCCGGAAGTAGCACGCTTCAAAGACTTCATTCAAGCTGCTTCCCTTATCGACTTGCCATTTTGCAATGGCACCTTCACTTGGAGCAATCGTAGAGCTGGGAAATCCCAAATCGCCTCCAAATTAGATCGATTTCTAATCTCTGATAATTCAGTGCATCTAGGCGGAGACATCTCAGCAGAAATTCTTGCACACTTGGGGTCGGATCACTGGCCAATTGCTCTACAATGGAGAAGACCAGGGGATCAAACTAAAAGACCCTTCCGCTTTGAAAGTTTCTGGCTTGCGCACCTTGCATTCAAGGATTTCGTCAAGACCGCATGGGCATCTTTCATCCCTCCGAAAGGCGCACAGATGTATCAATTCCAACAAAAGCTAAGATTTCTCAAAGGTCAGATCAAAAGATGGAATAGGGAGACCTTTGGAAACATATTTAAAGCGCAACAAGATCTGAATCAAGAGATGGTAAACCTCCAACAAAAAATAATCACTGAAGGGCACACGGAAACCACCCTGAACCAAGAGCGACTCATACACAGTCAGCTTGAAGAAAGGAGAAAGCAGGAGGAAATCTACTGGAGGCAAAAATCAAGGGTTAGATGGCTGAAGGAGGGGGAACGCAATACCAAATTTTTCCACAGAACCACGATGTAGAGAAGGATGCACAATAACATCCCCCTCATCCAAAAACAGACAGGGGAAAAAGTGGAGAAGCATGAAGAAATTGAAGAGGTACTCCTCAACCATTTCCAAAATGTCCATCAGGAACCAGTAAACGACAGGCAACCGGCTATTGAGAAAATAATCCGAAATGTGCCAAAAATCATATCGGAGGATCACAATGAGCTTCTAATGCGCCCCATTCTTCTGCAGGAGGTAGATGACGCTATGGCCCAGCTCAAAGAAGGTAAGGCCCCAGGCCCAGATGGATTTACCACCACTTTCTTCCATGCCTTTTGGGACATGATAAAATTGGAGGTGTGGAAGATAGTCGAGGAATCCAGGGCCATGCGCTGGCTCCTCACCTCCCTCAATTCCACTTTTATCACACTCATTCCCAAAGAGGAGAATTCCATCACTCCTGACAAGTTCAGGCCCATAGCTCTTTGTAATGTCATCTACAAAGTCATAACAAAAGTCATAGCTAACAGGTTAAAGCCCCTCTTACCTCTACTTATCTCTCCGGAACAGTCAGGGTACGTGGAAGGGCGACAAATAATGGATGGCATCCTCCTCACGCATGAGATAATCCATTCCCTCAAGCACTCAAAGCAAGCAGGTATGATTCTCAAACTGGATCTCTCTAAAGCTTTCGACAAGCTCAGTTGGACTTACATTCATCATATGTTAAAAGCTTTTGGATTTGGATCCATGTGGATTCACTGGATTATGAGCCTTATTACCTCCACTCACTTCTCTATCCTGGTGAATGGCATTCCCTCCCGCCCTTTCAAGCCCTCTCGAGGTATTAGGCAAGGTGACCCCTTATCCCCCTTCCTTTTTGTTCTGATGGCGGAGGGTCTTGGCAGACACATCAAACATGCCCTCTACTCTCAGCAGATAAAAGGCATCTCGGTCCACAACACCCCTGCCACTTCTCATCAGCAATTTGTTGATGATACCATGCTTTTTGGTTATCCCTCTGCCCAGGAAGCTACTCGATTCAAATCCCTCCTCAACGACTTCTCTGAGGCTTCTGGAACTCATGTCAACACCTCCAAGTCGCAGATATTCTTCTTTCATACCCCTCCTCAAGTCAAATCCGTTGTCACTCGCATCCTTGGTTTCCCCGCTGCCACCCTACCCTCCAAATATCTCGGCGCTCCTCTCACTGCTTCTACCTTAAAACTTCCAGCGTGGAGCTCCCTCCTGGAAAAACTTGAGTCCCGCCTCAACCTCTGGACCTACAGATCTCTTAATCTTGCCAGTCGGGTGGTGCTCATCAAATCTGTCCTTCAGGCCATGCCTCTCTATCTCTTCTCAATTCTGGCAGCGCCTAAGTGGGTCCTAAAGAGAATCAGAAGCCTGCAGCGTGATTTTCTTTGGGGCAGCTCAGCAACAAATCGCAAATGGGCTCTGGTTAAATGGTCTTCTGTATGCATGCCCAAAGACAAGGGCGACATTGGACTTAGGGACCCAGAGCACAGTAACTCCATCATGAATGCCAAGATCTGGTGGCAATGGATCACTAACCCAGAAAAGCCTTGGGTCAAAATCTGGACAGCCAAATATGCTAACCACAGACCTCAAGAAGAACTCATTAGGTTCACTCCCACTGAAAAAGGGTCGTTAATTTGGAATGCCGCCAAGCAGCACTATCACCTAATCCAACAGCATAGCTTTTGGGAGATCAGGAATGGAAGAATAGCTAGATTTTGGACAGATGCCTGGAACCAATTGCCCAGGTTAACTAGTGTTCTTCCTCTAACTCTACTACCTAATAGGTAGGAGCAGCAACGGGATAAAGTACATCATTTTTGGATACAGGAAACAGAGCAAGGTTACAGAAAATGGAGGCACAGTAATCAACTCCTCACAAACGCGACCAGTCAAGAGATGGAAGACCTTGACAAAGAATTAAGAAAACGAAGAATTCGGCATCATGAAGGCAACGACATTCTCAGATGGGGTTATCTACCCAAGGGGACTTACACCTCAGCCGAGGCCTACAAGTTGATCAGCAATCTTCCGCCTTCGACTGATCCCTTATGGAGCAAGCTTTGGGAGCTCGGATTATGGCCCAAAATTTCCTACTTCCTTTGGCTAGTAGGACACAAAAAAATCCTCACTTGGGACAGACTAAGGAGAAGAAGCTTCCAAGGCCCTTCTATATGTCATAATTGCTTTCAAGATGAAGAAACCCTTCAGCACCTTTTAGCTACCTGTCCCTTAGCCACCCAGATCTGGGAAAAAGCAAGCTTCAAATGCCAAAAAAGTTGCAGAGAGGGCGAAGACATCATCAGCACCATCAGGCAATGGCCAAAAAGCCCCTACAAATGCGAAATCCTTAACCACCTATGGAAAATCATCCCGGGTCTAATCCTATGGAATATCTGGAAGGAACGAAATAAACGTATCTTCAAAAACACCAGCTCCCATATTGATGAAATATGGCACAGGCTTCAAGGGAATCTCAACGAAACTATGACTCTTAGAACTTGGTCGAAGGAGGATCTCCCCTCAACAGACAATGAGAGAAACATCCTCGACAATTGGCATCTGCAACTGCCACAAGAAGTTTACAATCAGCAACCTTCCAAGAGCAACAGTAAAGATAATAGCTGCTGGAAAGCCCCCCCAATTAATTCTTTCAAACTCAACTTTGATGGGGCCTCCAAGGGCAATCCTTGAACGGCTGGATTCGGAGGAATTCTGAGAGATTATGAAGGCGCTCCCCTGCAAATCTACTTTGGGAATATGGGGTGGGATACTAACAATTCAGCCGAGCTAGAAGGTCTCTGGCAAGGTCTCATACAAGCGGAAAAGCTCAATCTCCAACCCTTGATTGTTGAAGGCGATTCCCAACTACTCATCAACATGGCTACCCGCATACAGAATGGTTCCCAAGCCCGGAAAATCGCCCCCAGCTGGAGACTAGAAGCGAGGCTAAACATCATGGAACAGTATCTTCGAAATAACAGAGCCATCTCTTTCAATCACATAAGAAGAGAAGGCAACAAGATAGCTGACCTATTGGCTAATGTAGGGGTTGAAAATAATCAGGTTATCCAATCTGGATCCATGGATATTATTCAAAACAACCTCCAAGCCCAGGAATGCGAATGCCTCATCCAGAAAGATGCAAGCCACCCGGATGCGGGTGTAAGCACGGGAGCGAGTGCCAAGCCACATGGCCAGCATGTGATGACACGAGCCAGCCGGCGGGAGAATTCCAGGGACGCCGCCGCAACAATAAATTTGCAGGCCCCCGCTCAGACCTCTTAATGAGATTAAAGACGGATAGATGGGAGGGCAGGGCGCATTCATGGCGCTCAAGATTCAATGGAATGTTAAGGGATTTATGTTGGTTGAAGGTATGGAGTCACACCATTCGAGCCTGGACATTCTCTGCCTTCTGGCAGACGCTGAGAACTCTGAATTCTTTGATTTTCAAGAAAGGGACTTCAAAGCACCATTTTCAGGTGACGAGAAGAGAAGCCCTGAATTGGCAGCTCTGTTTCACTCAGCCAGCTCCATTGTTACCATGGCTAAGCCAAGAGAAAGACAGCCGTGCCGACGCGGAAGTGGTCGTGGGAGCTCCTCCCGCCCTCCAGCAGCGGATGCCCACCACCATTGTTGCTGCTGCTACTGTTATAGACGGGCTGGAACTCCCCACCTGCAGGCATCACAATTCTTGGACACGGGCAACCCAGCTGAAGGACCACCAGCGCTTCCAGCCTTCGGCACCGCAGTGTTCAACTTGGGGCACCTCAGTGCACATATTTCAGTCCTCTTCGTTAGGGACTCAGAGGAGGATGACGAGGGTTCAAACGGCAGAGAAACGCCCTCCGACGACCAATCGGGAAGGGCTGAGGATAATACAAAGGGAGCACCTGAGAAAGCACCCGCCCAGCCTCAGACGCAGGAGGCGTCGACGTCCAAGGCGGGAGAAGAACGAGCAGGCCTCCCGAAAGAATATGGTTGGGTCCCGATCATTGAGGAGGAACCGGAGGAGTAGCAGACATTGGCTCCGTCATCCTTCTTTTTGCCCAGGTCCAGTTCTAAGGTCTTCTGTCTCGGTCGTTTTCTATGTTTAGGATAAATCAAAATGTTTCTGCGTGGGTCTTTAGTTCGTCTGCAGGTCTTTTTGTAACTTCGTGTCAGTTCGTAAGTCTTTTCTGGGCGATTTCACATGTCCACGGTCGCCCCTGCGAGGGTGGTTTTTTGTGTCACAGCCCCTGTGTGGGCAAGGTTAATGTTAAAAAGAAAATCTTGATTAGTTTTGAGGCAGCTTGGACACATCTCTCTGCTAAAGCCAGCTGCCAACCCATAGTGCTACAGATGGCCATGGGGAACCTGTTTCACTGCTTGTAATGATCTTTTGTACATAATATAATTACTTAGCATAGTTTTACTGAGAAAAAAAAAAATTGTTTCCAGCTACATTAAAAGGGAATGCATTAAGATGGTTCATGAGTTTGGGAGCTCATGTGATTACAACATGGGATCAGATGAAGGAGAAATTTTTGGCTAAATACCAAGACTATTGTCGAACAAGAGAAAGAAAGGAGGAATTATTCAAGATGACTCAGAAAGAGGACGAAAGTATAGAAGACTTCGTGGAAAGATTACAGTATAACTTACAACGATCTGATCATCCTGAGATGAGTAAGGACATTCTCAAATCAATACTGCTAAGAGGGGTACGAGATGATTGTTTAGATATGTTAAACATGCTTGGGAAAGGAGACATATCTAAGGAATCCTATGATGAGATTATTGATCTCTGTAAAAGATGTTCAAGAGGAGCAGCAAGCAGGCCAAGGAGCAAAGACAGTACGTATTCAAGAGTCCAGAAATTAGCAAGTGGAGGAGAAACACGGGCTGAAATAGGTAACTTACTTGAAGAATTTAAAACTGAAATGTTAAGCTCTTTTGCTTCACAAATTGATACCTTGAAGGTTAGAAAGAAGCAGGCAGAAGCAGAAGCCGCTCTGGCTATTTTCTGCTCTAAATGCAGGGAGAAACACCCACTAAGGGAATGTCCCCTGGACAAGGTACCAATTTTCACTATCTGTGAAAAGGACCATGAGACCCAACAATGCCCTTCTCTGCCAGGAATAAAAGCAGCACTGCAACCAACTGAAGAGGAAGCTGAAGCAGTGTACCTCCTCACGCAGAGAAGACAATGGCAACCACGAGGACAAGGTATGAATTCTAACATGCCATTTAATCGTTGGAATAATCATCCTCCTTTTCAAGAAAATTACCCAACCTTCAATCAAATGCAGTACCCACCCTTCAATCAGATGAATTTCCCACCCATGCAGCAACCGAATCCTCCTTTTGTTGATCCCACAATGTGGAATCCCTGGGCTTTTCAGCAACCCTATCAATGGAACCCAAGTTGGACAGCTCCACACATCCCATTTCCAAACCAATTACCTCAATATCAACAAACTCTCTCCTTACCATCAAATTCCCCACCTAATAATCTGACAATAAGACCTCAGCTGCCTATACAACCTAACCCCAACCCGAATAATAATAAAGCTCTGCAAGTAATTGATGTTCAAAACCAACTAGTTTCCCCTCTGCAATCCAATGACATTCATTTACGCTCAGGAAGAATACTCGAACCCATTATTGATGACATCACTTCCAATTCTGATAAAGAAGAAATCAGAAAAGAAAAATCATCTAACGCTGAAACAGTTGGATCATCCTCTAATAATAATGCCGAAACAATTGAAACATCTTCTAAAAAGACTGCTGAAGCAGCAGAGCCACTATTCCCTGAACGTTTGGCCATTACCAAAACACTTGAGCCACCTGCTTTTAATTTGTTAGGAGAATTGCATAATTTGTATGTTAAAATTCCACTTTTACAAGCATTAAGAGATGTACCGATTTATGCTAGAACTGTTAGAGATATTTGTATTAAGAAACCTGGAAGAAAAGCTAAGGACCCCCTCACAGTTCATGTGATGGGTGATCTAGCTGCTCTCATGACAAAAAAATCCCCCTGTAAAATATGGTGACCCTGGTCACCCTACAGTTACAGTCCAGGTTGGTAAAACCTTTGTTTCTAGAGTTCTGGTAGATCTCGGTGCTGCAATAAACATCATGACACTTGAAACAACACAGTTATTGCAGTTAAATTTTTTTATTAGGGAAACCCCAACCATTCTAGAACTGGCTGACCGCTCCACAATTAAACCTGAAGGAGTCATTGAAGACCTGATAATTTCAGTGGAATCTTGGAACTACCCAGCTGATTTTGTTGTATTACAGACCAAAAATAAGCTGGGGGTTCATCCATTGATTTTAGGAAGGCCTTGGCTGGCTACAACAGATGCCTTCATTAGCTGTAGGTCAGGATCAATGACAATCTCTAACAGATCTGAAACCAAGTAGCTTACTCTATACTCTCATGCTACACCTATGATTAACAATGATAATTCAGTATGGTTAGATTATGAGGATGATGAAACTCAACCCATTTTGACTGTCAGACAAGCCCTAACTTTTAAAGATTCAACCGAAGATGAATTAATTAGTAGTTTTATTTCTGAACCTTCTTCGGTTAACTCTGAATTACATGATCACTTGACTACAATCTTGGAATCTGAATCACAGCAGAATCTTAAAACTGAAAACTTGTCTCAGACATTAGCTGACACTCCCTCCAAAAGTATAGCAGTCGAAATCGAGCCTGGCAAAACATTAAATATAAACCCTAACTTAACAGATGCTGAAACACAACAGTTAATGAAGTTACTCCACGAAAATAAACAAGCATTTGCATGGGATTACACAGATATGAAGGGAATTTCTTCTGAATTATGTACTCACCGAATTTATATTAAAGAAGGATCCTGCCCAGACTGCCAACCCCAACGACGAATGAATCCCAATCTAAGGGAAATTGTGAAAGAGGAACTTCAAAAACTGTTGAATGCAGGATTCATATATCCTATATCTGATAGCGAATGGGTTTCACCATTAGTGATAGTACCTAAGAAAAATGGAAAATGGAGAGTGTGTGTGGACTATAGAGCTCTGAATAAGGCTACTCAGAAAGATCATTTTCCCTTACCATTTATTGATCAGGTGATAGATAATTTGGCAGGTAAGAGATTATTTTCCTTTTTGGATGGGTTTAGTGGTTATAATCAGATCAAGATTGCACCCCAAGATCAAGACAAGACCACTTTTACTAGCCCATGGGGAACTTTTGCCTATAAAGTTCTTCCATTTGGACTATGTAATGCCCCAACAACATTTCAAAGGGCAGTGATAGGAATTTTTCTGATATGCTTAATGATTCCTTAGAAATATTTATGGATAACTTTACTCCTTATGGTGTGACTTTTGAAGATGCCTTACAAAATCTTGAAAAAGTACTTAAACGGTGTATAGAAGCACATCTTGCCTTAAGTACTGAAAAATGTCATATGATGATGAAGCAAGGTATTGTTTTGGGACATTTCATTTCATTCCTAGGAATTCAAGTTGATCCAGCTAAGGTACAAGTAATTCAGACTTTGCCTATCCCAAAAACACAAACTGATGTAAGAAGTTTCTTAGGACATGCTGGATATTATAGAAGATTTATCAAAGATTTTTCTAAAATAGCTTCTCCCTTGTTTGTGTTACTTATGAAAAATGTTGAATTTAAGTGGACTGATGATTGTCAAAAAGCATTTAACGAACTCAAACATCAATTGTCTACAACTCCCATTTTAAGAGGACCTGATTGGGCACTCCCCTTTCATATATCCTCTGATGCTTCAGACACTGCAATAGGAGCTGTCTTGGGTAAAGAAGATAACAATCTTTCCAATGCAATCTATTTTATTAGTAAAAATATGATCCCTGCTGAACTTAATTATACAGTCACCGAGAAAGAATTCTTAGCAGTTATTTATGCTATTAACAAGTTTCGACATTATATTACTGGTTACACTACTTTTGTGCATACTGATCACTCGGCCATTAAATATTTAATGAACAAATCAGTTACAAATTCCCGAGTTACCAGATGGTTATTATTATTACAAGAATTTGATATCACAATTGTAGATCGACCAGGTAAAGAAAATGTAGTTGCTGGTTTTCTTTCTCGATTAAAGACCGATGAAAACATTCCAGTAGATGATTCTTTTCCTGATGAATATTTATTTGTAGTTTCTGCTCACTCACCTTGGTATGCAGACATTGCCAATTATTTAGTTGCAGGAAAACTACCATCACATCTATCTCACAGAGAGAAAAGGAAAATCGTTCAGCAAAGTGCTAGGTACAGCTGGATAAGTGGGTGTCTCTTTCACACAGGACTTGATCAGGAAATTCGAAGATGCATCAGAGAAGATGAAGTTTATGATATACTGAAGGCTTGCCACGATGGCCCTTGTGGAGGGCATTTTGCAGACAAAAGGACAGCACATAAAGTTCTCAGAATGGGTTACTATTGGCCCTCACTTTTTAAGGATGCAAGGAAATATGTCAAGGCTTGTGATAGCTGTCAGAGAATGGGCCAGCCTAATCACAGGGATGAAATGCCTCTTAACCCCCAGGTAATACTTGAACCTTTTGAAAGATGGGCGCTAGATTTTATAGGTCCCATCAATCCTCCATCCAATCAAAGAGTTTATATACTGGTTTGCACAGATTATATGACTAAGTGGGTAGAAGCTAAGGCACTTATCAAAGCTAATGAAGAATCTGTGTTAACTTTTTTATTTGAGGAAATCTTTCTTAGATTTGGTTTGCCTAGAGAACTAGTCACAGATGGAGGACCTCCTTTTAATTCTCATGGCTTCAAAGATATGCTCCAGAAATATCACATTAAGCATAAGATGACTACACCCTATCACCCCCAAGCAAATGGGCAAGTGGAAAGTACAAACAAAGTCATAGAAGCCATTTTAACAAAGACAGTCAAGGAGAATAGGAGGGATTGGTTTCAAAGGTTTCCTGAAGCATTATGGGCTTACAGAACTACTTGGAGAAACACTACTGGTTTTTCACCCTATGAATTGGTCTATGGTAAAAATGTTGTTTTTCCTGTGGAATTTGAGATCAAAACCTTAAGGACTGCTTTAGCTGTTAACCTTGATTTGACAGATGCACAAACAGCCAGGTTGCAGCAGCTTCAAGAATTAGATGAAAAAAGATTGGATGCCATCCATCAAACAACCATGATACAACAGCAAAGAACTAGGTGGCATGACAAAATTATTAAGCACAAGCAGTTCCAAAAAGGTAATTGGGCCTTACTGTATGACTCCCGTTTTGAAAATTTTCAAGGGAAATTAAGAACAAGGTGGCTAGGACCTTATGAAGTAGATGTTGTTTTTCCAAATGGAACAGTCAGACTCCTAACGATTGATGATAGCAGAACACCATTATTAGTGAATGGGTATCGACTCCGTTTGTATCAACGACCTATTTCTAAGGAGGATTTCAAAGCCACTTGCATGACAGAAATACACTATACCTTTTTGGGGGAATCTGCTATCCCTCAATGCACTTAATGTTTATGTATGTATTTTTAGATTAGATTCTTTTCAAACTAATAATCCCTGTCAAGTGTTGCCATGTTACAATTAATTATTTTGCAGACTTTAGTTTCGGATGATCGCTAGAACGAAGATTCCAAAAGAATCACGTTGCAGCCTGGGAACATCTTTCAGTTCATAAATCGTTTCTTTCCCAATTTCTCGTTGCTGCAACACCACTTCCTGTTGTTGCAACACCATTTTCCCGTTGCTACAACACCACTTACCGTTGCAACACCATTTTCCCGTTGCTGCAACACCGTCTTCCCATTGCTGCAACACCACTTCCCGTTGCAACACCATTTTCTCGTTGCTGCAACACCACTTCCTGTTGCTGCAACACCACTTTCCGCTGAAACACCATTCCCCGTTGCCGAAACACTACATTCCAATGCTTAACACCAATCTTTTTCATTCTTTTACCAACTTCCTCATTTGTGTTCCCGAAAAATGAACCATTATTCTAATGGAACATATCATTCATCATCAAAGGAACCAGCCATGCACCCCGATAATTACATTTCTCCATTACTACTTCCTGCCAATAATAAAGACTGCCCATTTTTTTTTTAAGATTAGACCCTTTTTAATTATTATTGATCCAGCAAAAGACAAGATAAGACTTTATGGCGCAAACAACTAAAGGTAAATATAAAGGTACGCATGTTTAAGTGTGGGTATTAAATTATAGTTAATGTGGAGACGTTGATACGACTACCGAAATCATTGTACTACCAATCAGATCATTCGGCCGTAGATTTGGGGGGATTACCAAAATATTGTTATGATGACATAACACGTCAATCACCGCCGCCCCTAATTCTCCCGGTAATATCTAAAGTAACCTCGACTGTACTGTACCGTGTCATAACCTCATTTGCAATGGTTTACTCTGTCTCGACCTCGGCTACTCGGCTCTGCACTGTGTTTGTTGTCTGAACCAGCAACTATGGGAGGAAATCTAATTACGCATGAACCTGGTTCAACAGCATTGCTGGAACTCTACCCGGAAGCCTATCAGATTTTTCTTCAAGCAGGATGGGTAGAATATTTCAGAAGACTGCCGGATTTTAACTCACAGCAAGTTCTAGAGTTCGCATGCAACTTAAGAGAAGGATTTTCCATTGTCCAGGGAGTGAAAATTCCGGTGACAGAAGAAGCCATAGCCCAAGTCTCCGGGTTACCAACCAATGGTACGCGCTAGTTTAGTAGAAAACATCTTATTCTGAATGTGCAGCAAGACTTTCTCCTACCAGGCGAACATGTTGAAGCCAAAGGCAGAGGGGTCGCACTTTGGTCACTGCCCCCACCGTGGCCAAAGGTTGCGGAGTTCGTTAAGCAATATTTGACATGCGAGGGTCATTATCAGGTAATTTACCAACACGACTTCGTTTTGTTAAATCATTTGAGGCATGGTCAGTTAATAAATATGCCTTATTATCTATTGGGTTCTCTAAAAAATATGTCACGTTATACTGTAAATGCAAAGCATCATATCCTTTCCCTGAAACACCATCACTTAGCCCAACTTCTGATAAATAGAGGCTTTGCTCTAAACCAACCACCCCCCCTTAATCCTCCTCAGCAAATACCCCAGGAAATTCCCCAACAATCAGCAACAGAAACACCCCTGCAGAGGACCCCATCCCCCAATGAAGCTCAACCATCCACCCCTGTACTCCATATTTCCACTGATGATTCCGATGATAATAAACCCATCATCTTTCGCAAAAGGAAAAAGCAGCAGGAAATTGTAACCCCACCAAAAAGAAGAAGAACCAGGGTTTCACTTAAAGAAGCTGCTATTGCCGATAGTTCTCCTATTTTAAAGCAAAGTAGTGGTAAGAGAAAAACCACTGATTTTCCTGTCTCCTTACCAAGACGATGAACAGGATCGTCTGTAGCAACTGAAACCATTACCCCTAGTTCCCCACCCATCATCCTAAAATCCCACATCCTAACTAGCCTTGAGCATTCATCTCCCTCACCCTCTGCTGCTGAAATGCAGAGCATTGACAGTTTTGTGACATTATTTTCTTTAAAAGAGGCAGTTGTTACACAAGAACCAGCTGCCGAAAAATCCAAAATAGACACCCAAGATGATATTGGGCAAGTGGTTGTTACACAAGAACCAGCCATTGACCCAACATGTGATACACAAGAACCACCTGTCGGGGAACAAGAAGATAATGACCTACATGTGGCTGATACACAAGAACTAGCTACTGACCCAACAGGTGATACACAAGAACCACCTGTTGAGGATGCCAATGACCAAATTGATGATGAAAAACAACCCCTGCCTCCACTTGAATCTGCAGATACACAAGCCCCAGCCACTGTAGCCTCCCTGCAGGAAGAGATTGAGTTTTTAAAGTCTCAAATTAAGGATTATCAGCAGGAGATAATAATGGTTAAGGAATCTTATCAAAACGAATTCAATCTGCACACTTTAGCACGGGTAGCCTCTTCAGCCGAAAAGAGTCAATACAATGAATATATGTGCAGTGAGTGTGGTGAGCTTTACACTCAAGCGGGATACAAGATAGTCGAAGTTCCGATGACTGGAGTCAGCTCACAGACTCCCCTTGTTGTAATCAAAACAGAAAAACCTGCTGCTACACAAGAACTAGCAGGCTCTCTAAGAATGGTGAAAGAAGAAACAAGACAACCTACTGCTACACAAGAACTAGCAGGTTCCTCAAGAATTGTAGAAGAGGATATAAAACCACCGCGGCCTACCCGAACTATTACAGAATAGAAACCCTTTACTGATGCCTTTACACAGACTGAATCTCCCTGTGTCAAAAATGCTCATACTGAGACCTCTAGTTTTCAAGAACTAAAGGATACATGGAGAACAGAATATGAGCTTTCACAAGGGAAAGCATTCCAACAGCAAAAGTCAACCTGGTTCAGCTATGCATACAAAAATTGGGATGCACTTGAACAGTTCCGAGCTCAACGCAAAGAAAATAGGAAATTAAAAGAAAGGTTGTCCAATATCTTTGACTTGGTCCAGAGGGTACTGGCTACAAGAAAACCCTCTTTTAACTATGCAACATTTTTGAGAGAATGCTTAGCGTTCTTACAAATAAAGGCAATCAAAGATGGAAGACCTTATCAAGTTGCTAGACCTGATCAATTTATTGAAACATTCATAGAAGCACCAAATAATGATCAAAATTTGCTCTGTGAACTCTATCTTCACAACGAGGCTATGCCTGAAGATAGAGTGATGAATATACTCCCTATCGTCGGTGATATCCAAATAAGAGCTTTCATTTCTTTCCTTGCCAACCAACTTACCTGGAAAAATGCTTTTATGTCAACAACACATAATGAGCAGAACTGCCTCCTCTGGATTCGAAGTGAACCACGGAATGTATCCATCTTTATTGCACAACATCAACAGAATCTGACTAAACCAGGCATGCTTGATCATATGAGGCAACTACAAGCAGCAGTCTTGCAGGACTGCCAGCATTATGTGAAAACAAAGGGAGCTCTGGCCATCAAAGCAAACAATTTATTTTGGGAGCATTGTCCGAAAGAGAGACAAGAATATCATCCTTACAATCCCCTCAATCTCCCAATAGCAATGTCACGTATACCTCATTATGTCAGATGTATGGAACAGTGTGCTGAAAAGTGGATTGGGTACTGTTTTCATTTTCTGCTCTTGTGGATACCTGGTCAGCAATATAAGGCTCATTATAAACTGACCAAAAAGGAGGAGGTGGAAGTATGGCAGCAAATACAGAATGTTTGTGGGTTCAGAACTAAGATGGACAACACCTTCTTTAACTATTGTATCAGCAACTTACACTCTTCATCCCAGTATTGCGACTCTGATTCAGAATAAACGTTGCATGAGGACATGCAACCATTTCAGTTGGGGGGGATGTTAGGACTCCATATTGTCTACTTTTGACCCTGTATTTTGTCATTATATTACCCTCTTTAGCCCATAAGTTGAAAGCCTTGATAACCTTTTGATCTAATTATTCCAAAGGTATGAAGTAACTCTCCTCATTACTATAGGTTTAATTACTCAACACATATTCATGTTATCTTTATAATTAATCTTTGGAAGTTAACTAAGTCGCTGACAATTGATGAAACTGTGTAAAGTCTGCAGAATTATAATTCACAGTTGCTGGAACACCAGAAACAGCAACTGTGCAGTTGCTGCCATACCAGAAACAGCAACCGACTAAAGCGGGTAAATCCTCATTTTGCAATGGCTGAAACATCTAGAACAACAAGCGGGAACAGTAACGTTCTGAAGTTGTCAGAGCTATACGTTACAGATGTTGATATAGCATGATCAGCCACTGTCCAAAATTGGCAAAACACAGTCGCAGATATTGGAACACCGGGAGCAGTAGGAGAACTTCACGGGAACAGTTAAGATTTACCAGATCAGCAACAATGGTGGAACAGCCAAGGATAGTACGAGGATCTCAAAGAGACAGTCAAAGTCTACCAGCTTTGCAACAACAAAAGAATCTGACTAACAAAGATGATAAAATTACATACTGTTGTAACAACATGCTGTAACTGGAACTGATTTCCTATTTTTGTACAAAAAGGGTCAATTAAATGGGTAATTACAATCTATTGTAATAGTTGTCTCCTCTATAAAGAGGAGACATCTACATTAGGGGAGAACGGGTGGTGACAGGGGTATTGTATTACAGAGCAAGTCTAAATCTTTATTGTAACTTGACATTTTGGCAGATGAATAAAGCACTATTCTGAGCATTTTTACTTAGCATTTGTGTCCTGGGGAATCTTGTGAGAGGGACAGGGCCCACCTTCTTCACAAGATTCACCCATTTCTTTTCTGTTAAGTGTGTGTGTGAGTTCTGTGTGGCATTGCTTCTGATATTTCCCTTTGCTGATACTATGTTTTCTTAATCAATTGGCTCTGTAAAAGAGTGTGTCACCGGTGATTAGGGATTGCAGTGTGCATTGGCAAATTGATCACAGGGGCAGGTGCTGAACATCCTTACCCTGAGGATAGGGTCCTGATCCTCTATTACAAGACAGCCATCATTTCCTTCAGCAGATTTGTTACCTTTAGTTAATTGTTTTCATTTCATTTCTGCAATAGATCATAACTGCTGTAACACCGAGTAAGGGTTTGATAAAAAGTAGATTTATTTATACTACAACTTTTAATACTTTTAGAATTAAGTGCATATAGTACGAGGTCACCTTTGAAACAAAAGGACTTTCCCGGGTTGACAATTTAATGTGGTACTCGACTGTTTAATGAATAAACAATTCGAGCAGCCAACAATGGAATCCAACACCATAACTCTTTAAAACTTGTCTAGTTTATCAAAGTATCAACAATTAGTTCTCCATAAATACATGGCTACCTCTTTCGCATCTCTTGCATCAATCCTGCTTCTTTTTGAGGTATCATGGAACTATTTCCACTCTACATTCTTGTGACAAGATATGGGCCATATTTCTTGTTCATCAATTTCATTTTTTAACATGAAAGCATTGCATGGAGCCTTCCCAATCTTCAATCTGATCATGGCTTACCTATGAAAGTGATCTTCCTTTACCTTCATGTTATCTTCTCGCACAACTACTCTTTCAATCCCAAGATGGAATCATCTTGACTTTATAGTTGACAAGTAACAGATATTGATATTCCCTCAATACTCCTCATTCATACAGTTGACCTTGCCCCAACTGCCATTATGTATTCCTGCAACATCCTTTTCCTAGTAGCCAAAAAATAATATGTTAGTTAGATAACCAAACCATAAATGAAATAGACTCACCTCACCATAGTGACCTTCTCATACCAACAACACCCTCATTGACCATCTCCACTTGATACTTCTTTCATGCATCAGAGTGCCCAAGGGTCAGACTTGATTACCAAGTTATAACTTTTCTTTTGGAGAATCTACTAGATTTTCCTCACTTATATATATTCCAGAGAAAGTCTTATACATTCTTAGTAAGTCAAATTCTATTATTTTTCAATATCATTAATAATTAAGCATATATTTATAACCAACTTCATTTCAAAATATTCATGCACATATGAATCTTATCCAAAGTTTATTTTTCAACATACATTTCTAGATTTCATACAATCATCTAGATATTCGTATATTTCACAAAAAGTTACCATTTTGACCCATTGCAACCCTTTATCCATTTTTTCTAGTATGTTTCCACATTACATAGAATAAATATTATTCCTATCATGATACTTTTTGCAAGGACTTTCCAAAATGATAGTCCTTCCGGGATCACAATTATCCATTTTAGCAAGATGGCAACCTCTAACATAAAGTTAGATAATATCTGGCTGAACACCATACAAGATGGTCTAACATTATAGATGATCTCTACTAAGCAACTTAATTATGTAAATTCTAAATATGCTATCATCGTATGCTTCTATCCTCTGATGCTTATGCTTAATATATCAAAAGAGAAAATTAAATTTCTTAGAGAACTTTGGAGTCAGTGAACCTTATTTAGTAGTAGAGATCCTTCACTTCTTACTTCTTTGATTTCTTCTCAGGTTCCCCCATTTCTTCAGCTACATGAGCTTCACTTCTATCCTTTATTTTATTGTTTTGTTGATTCAAACAATCCCTCTTGTAATGTCCAAAATCGTGACACTTGAATAATTTCACCTTAGACATATATTTCTTCTTAGACTCTCCAAACTTTCCTTTCTTCATCGTCTTGGCTCGAGCTAGAAAGTCTTGTGGCTGCTCATCTGACCCAATGTTATCTTTGACCTTGATCATCAATTATTCTATTATGCATTGTTCCCACAGCTCATCAAAGGGAGTCGAATCCTTCTTGGAGTAGACACTTGTTGCAAAGTTGCTCCATTTTGGTGGAAATGTATTTAGAACACATACAGTCACTTCAAAATCAGTGATGGGTTCCCCAAGTCCTTGGAAATGGTCTCTTATCTAAGAAACATTAATGAGGAAGGATGTCATATCTTCATCCTTCGATTTCTTCATTTTATATAGCATGTTCTATAATGACATACTTTGACCTGTTGTACTTATAGAGTACAAATTCACTAGCTTTTCATACACGGCCTTGGAAGTATTTATATTTGCGACAAATGGAACAAGAGAATCCTTAATTGATTCAACTAAAATCCTTTGAGCTCTTACTTCCCCTTTCTTGTACATTTCTAGTTCTTGTTTCTTATCTTTCTCAGGTCTAGTAACTTATCCAGTAACATATCCAATTACATATTTCTTTGTTAGTATCAAGTCAATCCTTTTCTTCCATGCAAGATAGTTTGAAGCCCCATTGATATTATTTCTTTCCTTGCAGAAATAAATTTCATGACTTGAAATTTCAACCATTATGAGATAGTGTGATACTTACTTGAATAATATCTTTGACCTTCTTGATGTAACCACCCCTCCCACATTTACCCACTTTCAATAGTTTGTCAGGGTAAACATGAGCTGAGGACTACTATGATATGAATTAACCTCCTAAGTATAGTTAAGGAAGTGGAGTCGACAATCTAAAACTTTATCAACCTTCCTTAAGATCTACAAGACCTCGAGGAGCTAAACAATCACTCCAAGTGCCCAAACCCTGAGCTAACTTGCCTTTTTATTAACCTAGACTCCTAGTCGCTTACATAAAAATGAAATTCAACAATTGTGACCCTCTAGTCGCATGGATAACCCTACCTCCTAGCGACTACAGTCCATATTTCCCAGTTTTGAGCATACGACCCTAGAATTTGAGCCACCTTTTCAGGTCATGGCTCCTAACCACTACCCAAAACTTAATGATACTTTCTAGAATAATAGATAACATTAGGAAAAATCAATTCATACAAAATTTAGTCAAGAACTTGACCTAACCAGGCCTAACCATGACAATCATTTCATCGAACATATAATGAACATGTAATCTACAGGTCATAAATGCATATCTGGACATAGGAACCTTAAAATTATTTGAGATTCACCAAGAAGGTCTAATGCACAGGGGCTTCACTCAATGAACCTCTAACATATCATGTGTGTTCATGGCATACTAAACAATACCCCTAATTTGACTATATATTGGAAAATACCTCTAAAAATCACATTATTTAACCCCCTCCCAATGTGAACCCAATACACCTTCCCAACTAAAAAACCCCTATTTTAACTAGATATTGTAGGTAACCATTTTTTCATTAACATTTTTAATACCCCTTTATATTTTTTCATTAACTTTTTGAGCTCCATTTTTTGTACCTACCAATATAAAAAATCTTTTACCCCATAATATATGCTCAATATATTATGTCATTTTTTCCTCAATATATATCCCCCAATATGAATGCACATGGTATGGTATTTGTACCCTAGTTAAGCCCCCATGGTCTAATTCCCTCTCTTAATAGTTGCAATACATTTGTTAGCTCATGCATTCATCATCCAATCAAATACATGTCAATTCATGACCAAGCCATAACTAAAGTTTATAACAGATCCATGCTTATAACCAACAAATAATCATCATAGTGTTAGTGTCAGTCTTTCCAGCCTTCCTCCAGTGATCAAACATGCTCTTACAAAGTGATTTTAAAGTGTCAAGGTCAATTTTTGTCATTTCAGTGAGTCTTCAAGCAAAATTTGGTCACCAAGCATTAGGTCTAGGGTTTGCTTTCACTCCTTCCAAAGTTGTCCAAATGTCGGTCCATGTCATCATTCAGCTAAATCTATCATCATTCAGAGGGTTTTCATCATCATGTCAGGTTCCATTGGGTCATTTTACACCTTGTTCATGCTTCAGTTGCGCCTAGGCAAGGTTCATTTCCCTCTCCTAGGGTTTTGAAGCTAATTTCTCTTGGATGGTCAAATCATTAGCAAAACTTGTATCCAGATGTTCATACACCTTCCCCTATCCTTCATGTACCTTCTTAAACACTTCCCATCACTGAGATCCCCCAAATTCCTCATTTTTGCATAAACCCTAGTTTCTTGCTACAACCTGGCAATTTTCTAGGTTGGGCCTGTGTTTTGCCCTTTTGGACCCCTTCCCCTCACTAAATTTCTGAGATTCCACTTTCCCCTACTTCCTAACATCCCTCCCTAATTCCCAAAATTTCCCCAAAAATTTACAAGCCCCTCATCCCCTTCATTTCGCTTCATTTCCACAAAATTCCTTGTTTCGCACATCGGGATAAGTTTCACTCAAAATATGTTTCAGAGAAATCAAAGATGAATTTTGGAAAAATGAGAGATTTTTTTGTCCACAACATGCCAAAGAAGAAAAACCTCCATCACTTTTTACACAGGTGTCATGGTTTTAGAGAAATGTTAAAAATACAATCGCCTCGGGAGAATTGATGCACCTCTGAAGTGACCTTGGGAAAATCAGGTTTTCTCCTAGCTTGGCTGGCCAAATAACATTCTTGATGAGTCAAAGGATAACTAGAAAAAACTACCTTTCCAATGAGCTATCATGAGCTCAATTTGGAGTTGAGGAAGGCATTCAAAAGTTGACTGCAACAGAACTCTACCTTGAGGCAGCCTCATTTGGCACATTTTGACCAGTCTTGGGAGATTTGATTTTTGACAAGGTAAATGAACTCCAATTTGAAAAATTCCAGTTTGGTTGGAAAGTAGACTTAAATACCTTTCCAACGAGCTATCTTGTGGCTGGCACGCGGCGCATTGGGCAGGCGCGCGACGCATCGACGGCGCGCGGTGCGTTGGGCAGGAGCGCGACGCATCAACGGTGTGCGGCGCATTAGGCAGGCGCGCGACGCATCAACGGCGCGCGGTGCATTGAGCAAGTTTTCACAGTGTAAAAATACACTGGCGCGACGCATACAGCCAACAAGCCCAAAAGCTTCAAAATTTTGCTCCAAAATTGCCCAATATGCTTGGATCATCATTTGTACAAGTAGGTAGGGCCTCCATCTCTTTTTTTTTATCCAAGTTTGGTGCTTACTTCATGGTGTTTGATGAATGGTGATTGTTTAAGAAATCAAACCCTACTTCTTCATAATTTCCAAAGCAACAGTGCTAGGGTTATGATTGACAGTTTTGCTACCAAGTTTATCATTCCTCCATCACTCCCTTATTCCATTTGTCCATTCATTTCCTTATTCCCTAAGTTCTCCCACCCCCTAAATTCACATGCCCTAATCCTATACCCACTGTCCCTATGTACCACAGCCCCTTCCTACTTGGCATATTTTGATAATTGAAACAAAAGGCACCAAATTCTCATTTCAGACACTTGGAAATTGGAGATAAAGGTACCAATTTCTAATTTTCAAAGAGCTGAAACATATCATTGGCATAGACTGGTAACACCATGGAGACGGACAACGACACATCATACAACCGAGACAGTGATTCTACCATAGAACTGCATGTACCAGAAGGGCACTAAAATGTCGAAAAAGGGAGGATAGACTTCGAATCTTGGCCGAAGCTTCTTTGGCTGAACATGGAACTTGATGAGGTGCCTTCAACCCAAATTTCAACAAGTTTGGAGAAAATTTTTTCAATTTTTCAATTTTTGGTTAAAAAACAAGTTTTTTCAGCTCAACGCGTAGCGCGCCGCGCGCAACCCATAAGATTGGGAGGTCCAAATCACAAATGGTTTTTAGTTTTGGATTTGTCATGATGAATTATACATGCTCAGCTATTGCCAAAGCATTTCATTAAGTTCTGAGTGACCAAAAGGCTCAAAACACCATGAAAATCACCTTTCTGCCACCTTTTGCACCAACAGGAAGTACTTCCGGGAGAATGCACTTTTGGAGGGGAAAATGGACACCAAATTGGAAAATACCACTTGGGTTGGAAAGTATACATCCAAGGCTTTCCAACAAGCCAACCTGAGCTCAATTTGGATGTCAGGAAGTGCCCCAAAAGCAAGTGGAAAGGCGCACGGCGCATAGGGCTCAGGCGCGCGGCGCACAGGGTTTTTTGGCACAATTTTCATCTTCAGCTCAGGAAACGAAGCCAGTTTGACCAGTTTTGACTTGTGATGTGATTTTTTCACTCCTCTTGATGTAATTAATGAAACATGATGTAATTTTGGCACTTTATTACTTGTTCTAGAAGATTCATTCACTAAAAAGTGAAAATTAAATGAATGAATCAGTTTCCTACCTTATAGAGGCAAGTTGTTTTGACTGCCTAGATTGTAGTGCTTTGTTTAGAATTGGTTGAAACAGCTCCTAGGATGATGAGCTCGACCCCTAGAGGCAAGGGAATGGGTTGGCTTACCTATATTATGTATTTTCTTAGTCATTTTCATGGTTGGACTCTTTGGGAAGAGGCTTGGAGACTTTATTGTACATTTTACTTCAGCATTTTGGCAAAGGAAAGACCAGGGTTTTGCAGCACTGTTTGGAATTATTTGTGGCTTTATGTCTTGATGGTGTGCTTCTTTCAGTACTTGTAAGTTTGTTATGTGTATCATTTTCCCTCTTTCATCTTCTGCAATTGAAGAAATGAAGTGTTAAGGTAGAATTCATAATCTGTAATGGTCTGCCTTTAAGTTTGTTTGATATCCTATGTTTTCATCTGTTTAAGGAGAACTCTTGAGGTTTTCTTGCTCTCCTTAGCTCCTCACCTGTCTGATCTATTCACCTCATTACTTTTAAAGCATCAAAACAATTGCCTACCTTGCTCCAATCAGACCTCTGTAGAAACTGTGTCTCATTCCCGCACCCAAAATTGCTTTTCCCTTTGATTCAACAAAAACCCCAAAAAACTCACCTTTGAACTTCTGCACTTAATACCTAGCCTAAGATTAGTTACATTTTCAGTCATCTCGAGCCTAATTGATTATATTTTTCCGAGATTGACCCGGAGAGAGCCCTCTCCTATCCTCGTAGGACTAGCTACGAGGCTGAGCGTGGTTTGATGTTGCCTTGAGTTTTGCCTTCCTCAACCTGAGGCAAATTCGAGCGTTAACACATAGTAGCCATGAAATAACAACAATTAAATCATCATATTAACCAGTACAGATTCCTCCTATATTTCCAAAGATAAATAGCTCTCATTAAATGATATAAAATTCAACCATGTCAAGGACTCCCAGTACCACTCGACCATAGATTGGGCTGAATAAAATTTTTCTTTCAGCCAATCACCCCTATGCCATATTCCAAGCAATAATGTGGGATCTCATGGGATAAGCCAGTACATAAAAAACCAATGGAATCCATAGGTTTAACCACCTCCACCTTCACATTATTTTGATCTAACCTAAACCGATCTCGAGATCACGAAACCAAACTAAGCTTAGATGCCTTAGAATTCCTTCACTATCCCTTGAGGAAATTTTTTGTCTCCGCCCACCTATTGAAGGATTCGGGGATAAAACCATCTCCACCCCCAGCCCTTTGGATTTTCCTAAGACCACCTCACCTGGATTCAAAACCTTTCAGAAATCCAAAGCTCAACCAAGAATAAATCTCATCACACCATGGCTATCCGGAAATGGAAAGGCAAGGCTAAAACCACTGTCGAACTAGGAAAAACCCATCCCAATCACAGCAAATGAACCAAATACACAAATGCATGCACCATGTATTCACACTTCAGCTAGGAAATCACACATGCAACTTACTACCTACAAGTACTGATACTGTAGTTGTTTGATCCAATCCTTCCTTTCTTGTCCTTTGCTTTCCTTATCCTTCATTTCTTGTCCTTTGATTTCATTATCCTTCCTTTTCTTTCCTTTGCTTCCTCCTCTTGGTTCTCTTTCTCTCTCTGAAGCTAATTCCATAGCCAAACTGGCAAAAGGCTGACAAAAGTTGTCAACTGATCCTTAAAATAATTTTTATCATTTAGGCCTCTATTTTCTTCAATTTCCTCTATTTTTCCTTCAATTTTATCCAATGCACACATGTGACCTTTCATCTCACTTTTCTCCTATTTTTCTTTATTTTCATAAATAAAATACCAACTAATTACTCTTTGTCTTTTCCAATGCCTTTGTCAATTTCCCCTTAGCCATAATAAACCGAAATGAACACCCACTAGGATATTTTGCCCACCATTCAGCTTGGAATACGTGTCCCATGACCTTGGTATTATTTTTCCTTTATTAACTTTATTACATGAACTTTTAATCTCTGGCTATTATAGACCCCTCCGCCTTAGGGGAACACCATCCTCAGTTTTTTATGACACCCGTGACCAACAAATGCTAAAAAAAAACATACTGCCTATGGAGCTTCATAACCCAGCTCGTTGTAGTATTTACAGTGACATCCTGCTAAAAACATAACAATTATATTGTTTATTCGAGCTTTATGACACAACTCATTATCGTATTTATAACAACAATGACATATACTTATGCACATTTTCTTCAGCTAGAAAATAAGCATACTTTCTATGGAGATTTATAAATCCAGCTCGATACAATATTTACAATAATATACACATATATACATATGCACATTTTCTCTAACCATCAAATAAAAGGATATGATGCCTTCATATGCAACAATGGAGTCTAGAGGCTCACATCTCCACCCTCAAAGTAATACCAATATTCACCTCCTTCGCAGGAAGTCCAGAATCCATGCCAAAGTCAAACTTGTATCTAATGTCAATGCTATAATTCATGTGCTACCTTGTTATGTGAAATTTTCACTATTGTGGACAAAGTTAAATTCGCTAGATCTAGCGGTCTGATCTAGAACAACATAAGACAAAAATCATAGAGTTTTCCTTAGAGAAATTAGAGAATGGGAAAGAAGCCTACCTTGGATCTATAGCAAGCCTTTGTTTCCTCCTCACTTGTAGGTTCCAATTGTAGCTCTAAGTGCTATAATTAGAACCTATACATACGACTAAAATAAGAAAATGATCTACAATATCCACATAGCATAAGCTAACATCTATATTCAATGAATCAGGAAGGCATTGAAATACATGAGTGTAAATATAACACAACAAATGTAGGAAAATAAGATAGTACTTGTATTAATAGATATAGGAGAGAGTTTGCAACCATAAATAGAAGTTGACTTTGTAGATGTATCGCCAAGTTGAATTGTCCTTCCTTATCACAAAGCACACCTCACAGACCAACCCTAATGCATAAAAGTAATGACACCTTTAGGTTCAAAGCAACAACATGAGGGCACTATCAATCTCCAAAACCCAACCCTGAGGCTATGGAAGGCAATAAATTTATAGGATGAGCGCGGTAGTTTAGAATTTACCATCTTAGGCTTGAGATTGACATGTGATAAAAGGATGAGCTCAAGGGATAAGAGATAGATCCATTAGAGTAGGATCAGATAGGAATTTGAGATCTCTATCCATGGTAAATAGTTAAAACTAACTTGCAATCTTCTAGAACATGAAGATTCAAAAAAAAAAATTATTTTTCCCAAATTTCTAGAATTAGCACACCTACAGAAAGGATAAAATTATGTTGGTCAGTGCTGGTGACCAGGCATGCAACAAGTGTTGAGCACATGTGGGCTAAAGGGCCAGGTGTGATGGGGCATAAAACAATGATTTTGAGTAGGCAGTTCAAGAAAATCAAACTTTTTTGGAGAAGTGATGTTTATGGCTTTGTGGAGGAATGATGAAAACATGTATATGGATGTTGAATGATACATTTTGTAGGTCTATTGACCAGATGTGACAAAATGGCCTATAACACACCTATTTCCAAGGTGAACAATTATCGTCTCATTGTTCCAAGGCACACTCCCAATGTGCTTTTGATTCCATCTGGCAATGCTAATGACCAAACAAATTCATCCCCCAACCTTCCCTTCTTTGCTACACAATGCCTTGGAAATATGATCACCCCCTTTTGTGCAATCACTCACCCTCAAAGTTCCCCAGCATCCCCTTTCCCGGCGGATCCATCCCTTGTCAAGGTTTCCTTGCATCGGAAGGTCCAAAATCTAAGGCATATCCCTACCTCAAAACCATCATACCAGTCATAGGATGCTCATGGAAATAAATGGACATTATTGAGTACCAATGCCCCATAATGGCCCTTCTCATGAATGCTTTACCATCATACTACTATTTATTCCAATTCTTTTTGTCATTGTTGTT
This sequence comes from Pinus tabuliformis, assembly GCA_031772625.1. NCBI lineage: Eukaryota > Viridiplantae > Streptophyta > Pinopsida > Pinales > Pinaceae > Pinus > Pinus tabuliformis. The sequence continues at coordinate 899,495,302 of CM062805.1, forward strand.
AATCCTTACAGTTATTTTTAGCCACCCAAACTAGGAATTTCCTTGATTTCCTATAAAAAGTACAAAATTTCCATTATATTCAAAATGAATTTAAATAAATTCAGATCATACGTCATTGGTAGCTCATCAATAAGGTACACCTGCAATTTTGTTTACTTCCTATCACAACAAGTCAAACTAGCTCTTTGATCAAACCATCATGTATAAACATATCACATATGATTAACTCAAAATGAAACCATCATAAATCGAAATCATAGATCACATGTAACCATCATAAGTCAGAGTCGTAGATCACAAGCATAATCAAAACTGAAATAAAATATTGATACTTATATTTCAATGATTCTTTTGCTTCTTCCTTTATTCTTTGTCCTTTCTATGCACACATTGAATTGGTTGCCAAATATAGAAAGTACCCAGTTCCTTCTCTTCTCTTTGACCACATATACACACTGTTTTGGATTTCCAAACCCAGCAAGCACTTAGTGTCTTCTCTTCTCTTCAAGCAACAAGGGAATCTAGAGACTAAACCACCTCCTCCCTCAATATCAACAACAAAGGTATCCTGAGACTAAACCACCTCAACCCTCAGTATCAGTAACAAGGGAATCCAAAGACTAAACGGCCTCAACCCTCAATGTCAACAACAAGGGAATCTAGAGACTAAACCTCCTCAACCCTCAATATCAATAACAAGCGCATCCAAAGACTAAACCACCTCAATCCTCAATAACAACAACAAGGGCCCAAATAGTCCCATACATGCATGTCCCATCACATTGTACAACACATACATACACAGTTCATAACACAACACATACACCTACAGCCACTATACAACACAACACATACACCTATACCCAGTGTACAACACAACACAAACACCTACATCTGGTGTACAAGATGACACATACACCTACACCTGGTGTACAACACCACACATACACCTACAACCAATGTACAACACAATACATATATGTACACACCATATAATACAACGAATACACATGTTGTGATACAATGACTACACAATACCTGTAACATAGTACCACATGTACACAACAAAACATGTACGACATGTACACAATACCACATGTACATAGCACCACTTACACAATGTGTACATAGCACCACATGCACAAAGCACCACATGTACAACATGCACACAACACCATGTCTACACAACACTGCATATATGATGAGCACCAGTATTGAAGCAAGAATGTTGCAACTCCTGGAGCTACTAGCTTTACTTTATCAACTCGGGGTTCGTACAAACTTGGAGGCGATAGTGTTGTATACACAAGTAAAAGTGATGGTTCTGCCTTCTGTCACTGTTCAGCTGGTGAGAGACCACTAGGGTTTTCAATCTAGACTTCTACGGATTCAGAAGAAGCTTGATTGTTGATGAAAGAAAGAGAGATCTACTCTAGGAGAAAGCTTATCTACTGCAAATAGTGAAAATGACTGAAATCCTATTCTAAAAACACACCCTTCTCTAACTAACTACTAAGAAACTATGTTTTACAAAATTTCCAAGACAACATGTATGAAATGCTACTATCTAAAGCATGGAAATTCAAGACATCAAACATCACTATTGTGCGTGTAAAGGACTGAAATAAATATGCTTTGTTATTTTTATTCTTTTTCTAGAAAGTCAAGTGTAAACCCTAATCTCTTTTGGTGATGTGACAGGTGGCTTAGCGATGATGGTGGATGGTTGGGAGGTTTAGGAGATGGTTGGAAGGTTTGGGAGACCCTTGGGTGACTTGGTGTGGCTTCCTAGAGGTTTTCCCTCAATTCGGCCTCAAAATAAGCCACTACAGGAAAACCTACAGGATGTACTAGAAACCTACAAGATTCCCTGTATTTCTACAAGATACAGCCGAGAGCAAAATGATGGTTGCTGGAGGTGATGGAAGGTTTAGGGAAGGTGGTGGATGGGTGAAATGGAGTGAGATAATGCCTAGGATCACTCATAACTAAATACCAAGGTTAGGAGATTGTCGGATTCGCTCAACATGATTGGAGGAATTTCTATGTAAAATGATGAGATTGGTGGAGATTTTGGTGAAAGAAAGGGATGATTATGAATGGATGAAGTTGGAAGGTGGTTTCCTTATATGACATCCCTTTAGATTTCTGAAGCACCTGCTCTGCATCAAACATTTATAATTTCCACAAAGTCATGTAAACAAGAAGAATTCTAACAAGCTACAAAAGCATAATTTAATGAACTAGCTGTCTACTTCACGCATGAATAAAATTGTTGAATAAAATGGAATCAAGGATGAGATCTACTGAAAGATTGTAGATGTAAGAGATGGAAACTAAATCCTACACTTGAAAAAATGATCAAATGTTGGTTTAAGTACAGTAAATTCTAAATCTTATGAGGAAATGGAAATCTGTCTTTTTGGGGCTGCTTGAGGGTCTTTTCCTCAAATCATGATCCCTGAGGGAAGAGGTGAGGCCAAGACACCTACTGATAGCTTTGTGGTTCTCATGTCATCTCTTCTAACCTGCTACTGAAGTAAAGCACAAATGGAAGCAAACTAATAAACACTAATCAAATCCACAGTACTTGCAATGTAATATTTCTAGAGACAATTTAACCATGAATCTATGAAACTAAGCTAAGCATACAAATACAAGAAGAGGAGGTTTTACCGCTAGGGTTGGGCCCTAACTCAAGAGCTTTAGCCCTCTGAGTTAACTCAGTGTTGGATCAAGAAAAAGATCATTTCCATTATCAAAACAGAAAATTACATCAATGTCTGCCACAAGTCTGGAGCTTGAAAATAACTAGTGTTTCTACAACAAAAATTCGAATCCTAATGAGGTTCTAGGCCTCTCTACTTATACAACTGAAGTCTCCAACGAATTCCTTAAATATAGGGAGTATCGACTCCCAAACTCAAGATGAACTAATTATTTGTCTATCACTTTCTCGGCTGCCTTTTGATCTTCATGACTTGGTTTCTTGCACTCTGAGATGGTGTGATTAATGGAGGAATATTAGAACGAGGGAGGAGTAAATGAGGAGGATTTACCTCCTACAATCTATATCCCTTGTCCCATTCGAGTTTCAAACCTTATTCTTACCAAAATTAATTTATTTTCTCTTCCAAACCTGCATTCAATGCATATTAGTCCACTAGGCATAATATCTCACTTTAACTCATCTCATTAAACAAAATATAATCAAAACATGTAATAAGTTGTGAGAAGAGTTGATTTGACTAAGCTAGGAGGTGAATTAAGGCCCATATAATTACCCAATGATGAGGTTCATCAATATACAACATGTACACAACACCATATGTACACAACACCACATATATAACATGTACATAGTACCATACATATACAACACTGCATATACAACATATACATAGAACCATGCATACATGATATCAGTTATACAACATGCACACAACACCATATGTACACAATACCACATATGCAACATGTGCACAACATCATATGTACACAACACCACATATAGACATGTACACAACACCAGTACTACACATCTGGAGACCACATCGTCTCTACCAACAACCTTGCTTCTAATGTCCTTCTACTATCCATGTTTGTAACAACATGCCACAAATCCCACTTCTTTCATTATGTTGGTGCATCCCTTAGCATAGTCTGCCATAACATAAACATAGGCATAGTATAAACACATAATTTCAAATCATATCCACATGGTATTGACCTCATAGATCTGTCGGGGCTACTCTTCCCACTTGATTCTTCATAACACAGGGACCTCTTCATTCCATTCACATGCATAAGCAATCATTCCTCTACAAGCATGATCCCTAATGAACCTATCAAGCAACAACATACATACATACATTCATATATACATATAAACATTAACATAAAACAAGCATGATCCATAACGACCTTGTCAGAAAATGATATACATGCATACATACATACATATATACACATTATCATAAAACAGTCATGGTCGCTTACAACCCTGTCAAACAACGATATACAAAAATACATGTATGCATATATAATCATCAACACAATCATCATCGCAACATAATCACTAGATATCACAAGGTCATGGTTAAGAGAACTCCCTTTATTCGTGCACAACATGCACAACATTAAGAACGATAGTTCCCAACATAGCCAAGGAATTTGACGCATTAAATACATTCACTTTACCTTTTGTGTTACCTTTCTCATGATTGTCCTACCACTATCCATTTACCCCAATGGAGCCAACTGACTGTCATACTCTTGCCGTCAACTACCCTTATACATGCACCAAGCTTCATCTAAGTCTTTACATTACCTGTTGGGTTCATTCAACTCTCCCCGAGCTCCATTAACTTCCTCTTCCCCAACCAATTCCCAAGACCCTCAAAACATAAAATGCAAGGACAAGAAACAAACAAGAGGAATACCATGAAATCCAATAGAAATACAACATTATAAACAAAGTGGAATGGCCATGCACTAGACACAAACAAAACCTCAATTCAAACACAAATAAATCCCAAAGCATCGAAATCATAAAAATAGAAACAAACGCCATGACTCAATCCCCATGAGTTCCCAATGCTTACAAGGGGAAGCTCAACCTAAGACTTCTTCAAGATCCCATGGAAATCTCTTCTTTCAGGCAATCCCATACATCATATTTCCATAAACATGTAATTCTCAGTGCATCAATAAACATAACAATATATCGGTTACCTTACCTTGTTGTACCCAAAACACTTGACTTGTAACGGAACACGTACATATAACATCTCTCAAGGGATTCCAATTCTTGATGAATACAGATAGAACTAGAAATCAGTCATTATACTTGTCAAATACATGTTCATTAATATAACACATATGCACATAGTGTCAGAAAAAATCAAGGTTAAGAAGACTTCTTGTATTCATGCTAAGCACTCATTCATTTGGAATTTTAGTTTCCAAACATAGCTAAAGGAATCCTTACCTAATTCCTATATGTTAACTTTTTTCCTTGTTGCAATTGAGTCTTATTATGTGTTATCACACCACACAAATGCTAGTTATATAAACAAATCAATTTTTATCTTGTCATGCTAATACCAGACATGTTTCCCTACAACTGTTCACACATGTCAGTCACTTGTTCCAAAGATCAAGAAATTGTGTCTATTAATTTGAAATCAGCCTTTACCAAGACTAACAGCCATATCATAATCAACTTAGTGTCATTAGTCATAGTGCTACAAGTATAATCCACTTGCACTCAAGTGCATATCAGTTGTCTCATCACATATTGTGTTAGTACAACTGTCTTAAAACAAGATTATTTCTTCATGCAATCTTATAGACACATACTTATATTATGCAATTAATCAGACATTCAAACAACCTATAAACATGGCATGTTAAATAAACCAAATAAATGATATAATCAAACTCATACCTTAATGTATCTCAGGGGAGGCTATCACAACTGCACAAATCAGTCCAGATTTGTACGACACAATATCACAAGTATATTTGACTCATACCTGAATATCATAGCCATAACTATTTGTACAGACCAATCCAAAGTAGCACAATACATAATAGCATCATAATATTAAATTGAATGACCATAATCATCATGAATATGATCGTAGTGCGTATAACAACAAGTTACTACCAAGCATGACTAATTGACGCATGTGTATATGACCATACTGATGAAATACCATCTATCATGGATGTAACCACAACAAAAATAGAATGATAGACATGTAGATAATCATAATGCTTATAACAACCATTAACAAACATACCTGTTTGCCCAACATACAAACATGTATGATGTTCTACTCTTACCACAAGGTCCAATGCTGCAACATAGCTCTAATGATATGCATCTTTTGATCCATCTCAGCTAACATATCAGCATCATAACATACCAATAGTATCATGATAACACAAATTGCATAATGACCACCATGATGCATGTATGACCTATCATGCATGCATAACCATAACCATGACAATGCACACATAATAACATGCATCTATCCAAATGTGTTGAATGGGCTAGCCATAACCATACCTAGTCCAAGTGTTGAACCTGAGAGCTATGATACCAATCTGTAACCACCCCTCCCACATTTACCCACTTTCACCAGCCTTCCATGATAAACATGAGTTGAGGGCTACTATGACATGACTCAACCTCCTAAGTATAGTTAAGGAAGTGGAGTTTATAGTCTGAAACTTTACCAACCTTCCTCAGGGGCTACAGAACCTTGAGGAGCTAAAAAACCACTCCAGGTGCCCAAACCCTTAGCTCACTTTCCTTTTTACTGACCTAGATTCCCATTTATTTGCATAACAAGGAAATCCAGTGGTTGTGACTCTCCATTCACATGGATAACCCTGCTTTCTAGTGACTACAATCCAAATTTCCTAGTTCTGAGCATGGGACCCCAAAATCTGAGCCACATTTTCAGGGCCTAACTCCCAACAACTGCCCAGAACTTAATGAGAATTTCTATAATGATATATAACACCAGGGAAAATCCATTCATAAAAAAATTAGTCAATAACTTGATCTAAGTAGGCCTAACCATGATATTCATTTTGTCAAAAATATTGTGAACATGTAATTTACAGGTCATAAATGCATATCTAAACATAGGGGCCTGAAACTTATTTGAGATTCACCAAGAAGGTCTAATTCCCTCTCTTAATAGCTACAGTAAAATTTGTTATCTCATGCATTCATCAACCAACCAAATACATGTCAATTCACGACCAAGCCATAGCTAGAGTATATAACAAATCCATGCTTATAACCAACGAATAATAATCATAGTAACCATGACATAACAACCATCAAATCATCATATTAACCAGTATAGATGCCTCCTAGATTTCCATAGAGAAATAAATCTTATTAAATGTTGCAAAAGCCAACCAAGTCAGGGACTTTTACGTACCACCCAACCATAGATTGGGTTGAACCAAATCTTTCTTTCATCTAATCACCCCTGTGCCATATTCCAAGCATGAATGTGGGATCTGATGGCATAAACCAATACGTAAACAACCAAGGGAATCCAAAGGTTAAACCACCTCCACCCTCACACTACCATGATCTCACCTAAATTGGTCCTGAGATCAAAAAACTAAACCAAGCTTAGATGCCTCAAAATTCCTTCACCATCCCGTAATGAATTTTCATTTCTCCACCCACCTATTGAGGGCTTCCCGAAGAAAACCATCTCCACCCCAAACCCTTGGGATTTTCCTGAGACCACCTCACTTGGATACAAAACCTTAAGGTAATCCAAAGCTCAACCAAGAATGAATCCCATCACACCATGGATCTCAAAATGGAAAGGCAAGGCTGAAACCATTGTTGAACTAGGAAAAATGCATGTCAATGACAACAAATGAACCAAATACACAAATGCATGCACCATGCATTCACACTTCAGCTAGGAAATCACACATGCAACCTGTTACCTATAATTCCTCCTATTGAAGCTGCTTGATCCAATCATTTCTTACTTATCCTCTGCTTTCCTTGTCCTTTTCTTTCCTTATCCTTCCTTTTCTTTCCGTTCCTTTCCTTTACTTCCTACTCTTGGTGCTCTTTCTCTCTCTGAAGCTAATTCCAAATCCAAACCAACAAAAGGATAACAAAAGATGTGAACTGATCCTCAAAAGATTTTTATCATTGAGGATTCTATTTTCTTCAATTTCATTTATTTTTCCTTCAATTTCCTCCTCATGCAAACCGGTTCCCTTTCATCTCCCTTTTCTCCAATTGTCCTTTATTTTCATAAATAAAATACCAATTAATGCCTCTTTGTCTTTGCCAATTTCCCCTTAGCCATAATAAACTTAAATGAACACCCACTAGGATGTTTTTCCCACCATTCAGCTTGCAATACGTGTCCTATGACCTTGGTCTTAATTTTGCCTTTATTAACTTTATTACATGAAAGTTTAACTCGAGGTTATTACACTTGATGTATTCAAGACCTTCAGAGAGTCACTGATGTTTCCCTTGAATGATGTTCCCTAGGATTCCTTCACCAACAACTTCCAAGATTTATTCCTTGCAAATGGACTTCCTTTTTTGTGAGATCAACAACCTCCTTGCGAGATGGATGTAGTTTTGATATTATTCAACATAGAAACCATAGATTAGATGAGTCTTCTACCAATCTTCTTCTTTTAGGCCTTCAGAGCTTCATATCCCTTGATCAACATTTTTTATCTAGCGTCCTTTTGGTTGCCTTCCTTGCTCACCTTAGCTCTGATACCATGTTAGAAAATCAATAATCGAAACTAATTAAACTTATTTTATTTTTAAATGTGATACTTGTTTGTGAATCTTAGTTATTGTCTTTCTGTTTTTCAGTTAGATCTTTTTATCAAACAATATCAAGAAACAAAAAAAACAAAATAGGACACAATATAGGCTCTTAGCCAGTGAAAAACCCCTCCAAGGGGAAAACCCAAAAACTCTTCTCTTCTTAGAATATGCTTCAAATTAGATACAAAGAGCCAATACCTAGACCAACTCCTTCTCTCAGTACCAAGTCATCCCTTCCTCAAGTCCTTATTGAATCTACACCAAACATTGCAACTTCGACCTACCATCTACAACATTGTTAATCATTCTACAATTTTGGCCCTACTTCTCCTCAAGAAACCCTAATTTGACCTCCTTTGGGACTTTTCAAGATCAAGACAACTCTTCCCAAGGTCATTGAGGCCTAGACAGAGTTTCCTTCCTTATGGCTACCAGTTTTTTCACTTTTTCCTACTACAACTCAGACCTGCAACTTCAACCTCTTCCTACAACTTAGAAACCCTAGAACTTCACATGTGTGAGAGAAAAAAAACCCAAAAACCAAGAAATTTCGTCTTTATTTCTTCTTCTTGACCTTCTCTCTCCTTCTTGCAGCTACCCTGCTATAGATCGAACTCTTTCTTGTGAATTGAACTTGTGAGTGTGTATCACCAAATGAAGTCGAACTGCCCTTTATATAGCCTTCTCAAGGGGTCCAATTACCTCCTTTAGGCCGAATGGAGGATCCCAAGGCTGACTTGTACTCTTGGAGATTCCAGGACTTTCTAGGCTCAAAAATAATCCTTCTTACAATTACAAATTTCCTGGAAGGGTCTTATAAACATGATGTTGACTCCTTTAAACCCTAGAAAAATAAAGAACATGATTTTACTTAGAAGACCATCAATAATGATCATGAAACCAATTATTTAATAATAATAATTTCATTTCTTCTTTTCTTGTTTGTTACATAGGATACATATGAAAATGAACAAACCAATTATGAAGAGTAAACTAGTTACATTTCTCAACATATTTGTGCAAAAATAACGATGTCAAAAAATATTTTGTGTGTGTGAATTATTTTCTCACTCCCAGTATTTTATTTTCCATGACATATTTTTATTTGTGAAGAATTGTAGTGCGAGTTATTGGATATTTGTCGTTAATATATAACATGAGACAAATAAATTGCATAAGCTAAGAAAGTAATTTCTAGTTGTTGCAATTCATGTAAATTTCACACAAACCAAGTGATTGAGATATATGTAAGGAAATTCATGGATTTGATAAAGGATTGAGAGTGTGATAAATTAACTACAAGCTTGCTAATTATTTGACGTTGCTTGTCAAATTAGTTGTCGATCCTAGATGGAAGTGAAAAGAGATTCCAAATGTCTCCTTCAAGAGGGTTTCTTCAAGATTGAGTTTATATATTATAGAGAAATTCCCATCCATACACTTATGTGTATCAAAGATGAAATCTTTGATAATTTATGCTATAATATTGGTTTTCCCCATCATTATTTACTTATTTCTTCCATCATTTTTGTATATGCTAGCATAAGTTTGTATTTCATATTGCATATATATATATATATATATATATAATATATAAATGTAACTCCTTATACATGTTGATCCACTTTTAGCAACAAAACCAATAGGGTTGTGTTCTATTGTGGAATACACATGTTTGCCGTTAGATTAATTAAACACCAAAAAATGACCTAGTTTTAGGATAGTCTCAACCATAGGATTTGCTAAGGGAGAATCTTTCACATAGAAATATAGAATTATTTCCAATTTGAATGATTTGGGATTTTTGTTTGGCCTGTTTGAGAAATATGACATTGAATATTTGTGCAACTTAATAGGATAAAGGAAGTGAAGCAACTTGAATAACATCATAATCAGGTGAAAGTGTACATAAGGGGTGCTACATGTATTACATATAACTTAAGAGATAGTTTTCTAGATCCTTTAAATCCGATTTTTTTTTTTTTTTTTTCTTTAGATGAATCAATATTTTTGTTTGTTTGTTAAGTTGTGTGAGTGCTAATATGATTACATGTTTAATCTTTGGCTTGAGAAACCATGACCCAGGGGCATTTAAGACATCAAAATCACCCATGGATCGCACCTGACCTGGGTCACACAAACCCTTAACATGGCTAGATTTTTTCCCATAGAGTTTTGAACTGGTGACCATAGAGTGCCTTAACAGTACACTCCATCACCATCTATTATACGCCCTGTGGGCTAGGTGCATCAATATTATTGGCATTGAAATGTGACAAATATTTCCATGATTTAAATAAAGCAATATAAAATACCTATGAACACTTGATTAACATGATGATAATGATTAGATGAGCTAATACTTGTTGTGTTTTCATATCTATAGGGGTAAATCATTATCATCATTTATCAAGATTAAATAAACAAACACTTCAATTCATAGAACACTTACTCTATCTATATATATATATATATATATATATATATATATATATATATATATATATATATATATATATATATATATATATATTGTACCCATTATACAAAATGGTGTGCATGTGTGTAATATTTCCATAAGAGAAAAAAATTTATCTTCAAAAAGATGAATATACATATCTCATACCAAAACTAATTGTTGTGGATCATAGATCATCATATCTTTCTTAAAAACTGATTTTTCTTTTTATCCCCTTACATATAAAAAAGCATTTAAAATTTGTGACTTTAAATAATATTTTTAGTTACATAAAACATTACATTAACAATATTCATTCTTATAGAATAAAATAAAAATTCTAAACAAAAGTCAAAAATGAAAGTCCATTTGGTCAAGCTCTTCCTTGTCAATGTATCCTGTAATGCCCATGGATCCTAATGGCATTTCCAGTGCTTCTTTGGATAGAGTATTTTCTTTTGAGTTTAATTCTTTGAGAATGTGTGTGAAATAAGTCCATTCAAAATAATTAAAAGCCTCATGAATGTCCTATAGAATCCTCCAACACCTGTAGTTTTTCAACCTTCTTCAAAGATGCTATAGAAATAATGATTCTCAAAGCAATAAATTCTACTTGATTGTTTTAACTATGTCCAAGGCCATATCTAACCTACACGCCGACTCCACATCTAGTGAGATGAGATTGTGTGGTTACATCAAAGAAACCCCAAGGAATGGATTGTATGAGTGGTGGCATTATCGAACCCTTGATCTTCCTCGATTTTGGTTCAAATATGTATTCTTTGCACAAATTTGTTATCAATCCCACTAAAATATCCACACACACACTTATATATGAAATAAAATTGGGATATCCACAGGTGTATGTGTGTGTGAGAGAGAGAGAGAGAGAGAGATATTTTATCTCTTAAAAAAAAATAAAAAATTCAACTAATTAATTTCAAAATATACGTATATATTCATAAACTTATTTATATGAAGTTATTTAAATAGTATCAATTCATCCCCAATTGAGGTGATACACCACATGTCAAAAGGAATTAAGAGGAGCACCTTCCACACCACTCCCTCCTATTGCAATTCCCAATGAAATTAATAGGGGGTGTTGTGGCCTACCCCTCCTATGTAGTATGCATGTGAGATTTAATCTCACATGATTATCTAGTGTACCCCTTATTTTGGCCCGGTTTGTAATGATCCCAAGTAGAGAATTTAAATTAAAGCTTAGTGGGTCCAACTTGGCCCCAAGTGGGAGTAAATTTCCCTCTGGCCTTCTTGATATGGCAAAAATTTGTGTTCTACGAAGTGGAAATATGGAACAACATTAGATTTTTTCCAACAGGAGAGTAATTGTCCTATAATTCATTTGAGGCAATGACCCAGGATGGTTTTATGTGCATTATGCTTCCAAAGTTTGATGACAATGGCTCGACATTTGGTGTTGTAGTTTTGTTAGGTGTTCATGTGTATGGAGTGTTAATAGATTTGCAGAGGGCATAGAGTGGAGGTTGGAACCTGTCTCTGTGGAAAACATCGATGAATTATCTTAGCTAACCAAGACATGGCTCATGTTGACTTTGGTTTGTTGGCATAGAAGTTTTTGAGTATTATTTAACCTCATGTTCTTGGCATTCTCGTGGGTTTTCTTCGTCAAGGATTTGTTATCATCTTCAAATCCTTTAATTATTTTTATACCTTTCTATAAGTTAGGGATCCACATATATATCTTGTTGATTATCCTTATGTTTATATCGAAGTCCAATGTTGTCCTCTCTTTAATGGTTGTGTCGTAGTTTTATATCTCTTCCCACCCACCCCTTGACCTTGTTTGGTTCAACGATCATCTTCCTATTGTTAATCGGTTGAACGAGATATGGTCAGGGTTGAATCTTGTGGTGTTTTTTATTTTGTTATTTTTCGAGGCGTTGTGGGGATTTTGGTGAATTTTCTATAGTTTCTCTTGCCTCCTTGTTGGTGTCTGGGTATTGTATGTTTGGTTGTTTCTTAGGAGAGTTGGAAATGATCACAATTTCTACTCTTGTTTCCTTCTTTTTTTAGCTACAATTATTTGAAAAAGAATGCATTCTCTCAAACGGTATGGTGGGTGTGGTGGTCATGGCCAACAAGGTCAATTTCATGCTCAATCCCGAGCCTAAGAAGTGGCAGCAAGATATCACTCAACGACTTCTCCTAACACTCATGAGGAGATTCAACAATTAGAGACAAATGTTTCTCATAATCATTAAGCATATGCATAAACAAAAATAATAATCAAGGTCTCCTATTGGATGCCTAACCCTAGTCATACTAGGGAGCAAATGAACCTATACATGAACTTTGTCAACTTGCATTGGCAGCTAAATACCCTGTTAGGCCATGTTTTAAAAGAGAAGCATGAATATATGAATGATATCATTTCATTCCTAAACAACATATTGAGGATTTAGTGCCACCAGTAGTACTTGTATGCTCACTTGGCACACTTGGAGATTCATCTCCAATGTGAATTAGAGCCTTTTGCACTAGCTAGAACAAGTGTTTGGGCCTAGCCCCCTCGTCTAAATTTTAAGTTTATTTATTGTTATATTGTATTTTTTCTAGTATATATCTTGTGTTAGAGCACTGACATGTTCAACATCAATTAGTTTTGGTGTTACTCTGTTTATTTTGGTATTGACCAAATTTTCATTCAAATTACACTATGGCGGATTAAGGCCAAATTTTATGATACATGGTTATCATGGTTATCATGATATATTAGTGATGTAATTTGCAATTCGAAGGTAATAAAAAAATCAAACTTACAAAAAATAATATATCAATTTAAGTAAGTTTCTAATAGTGTTCATAATTTTCCAATTTTACATGGTTTGTCGAGGCTTTTATTGAAAGATTAATATCATCAATATATAGATTCATTTTTATCATAAATTTAAGTATGAAGTGAAATAAAATTATTATTAATATTTAAAAAAAAATGTATAATAATTTAATTTTAATGTGTTATATTTTAGAATCTCTTTATAACATTCATGCACGTCCCTTTATAGATTTCCTAGCTCGATATGATTCTCCAGGCCCCTCTGCCTCCTCCTCCTTCCGAAAATGCAATGGATTTTAAAACCCTTGTAGTAGCTTTGTTGAATCATCCAAGATCCAAGGATGTGCAATCCAAATTTTTCAAAAAGGCAAAAGCAATACCCTCAATGGCTCTCCCCAATGGACCGATCAGAACAACATTGGCTTTTTCATAGCAAACCCTCATTTGAAAATTTATGGGGATGTGTTCATCTCCTTATTCAATGGAAACCTAGATCGAGCAAACTTGGAAATTGAAAATTAGAGGAAAAATCTTCTTCTACGCTTGTGATAGTGGAATTTTTGGATTTCTCTTTGAATTAAAGGAAGATATGTATTTAATATTTAGAAACGGGCCATACTTCTTCGAGTCTAGAGGTATGTACTTAAATCAATGGTTTTTGGATTTTAATTCATATGAAGATATTCTAACATCTACCCTTGTTTGGGTTAAAATTCCCCATCTTCCTCTTTCCTTTTGGAGCAATGATTACTTACAAGCAATAGGAAATGGGGTTGGGAATATTTGGATTGGGCCAACCCAAAGGGTTCTTAGTTTTCTTATGCTAAGATTTGCATCGAAGTATATTTAAAAAATGGACTATCTTCAGAGATAAACTTAAGTCTAGGAGGGTGGAGACACTACCAAACTTTGGACTATGAACAAATACCCTTCAAGTGTTGTTTTTGTCTTGAATATGACCATTTTGCAAGAGACTGTAAAAAGGATCCTGTTGGAAAATGACCACATCTACCAGAAAAACAAGGAGAACAATGGAAAGTACAAAGGATAGGAATTAATAATGGTAAATCTAATGGGAATAGGAAACAACCTACTTAGAATGAACATGATGCCTCTACATCATCCAGTCCATATAATGCCTTGTAGAATATTGTGGACAATGATCAAGGAAACCCTAATATATATTAGGAAGTACAAAATGTAGAGACAGATTCTAAAGAGCACGAGGAAGGATAAATAAATGAGTATGAGGAAGAGCCTATCATTGAAGAACATGAAAACATGCCTCAATTGGAGCAGACTTTTATCGCTCCTCAATCATATTCGCTAAGAATCGAGAAATCAACACCTAGATCTGGAAATGTAAAGGAGGATCTCAACCTGCAAGAGTAATCACTAGAAACATGGAATAAACACTAATATGGGAAAATTAATTAACTAGTCATGAGACCGAAACTAATAAAAATAAGAAAATATGTCCTTAAAAAAAGGCAGTCCGTGAGAGAAGCGGAACATAAAAAGAAGACGGGAAATCAGTTGATGATTTGAGACATTCTAAAATCAAAAGGTTCCAAGAGACTAGAAATCCAAGAAAAAATAGGAGGCTCCTCTTAAAACCCTCCTAATAGATGATAGTTATATCATGGAACATAAGGGGTCTGGGTATCCCCATAAAAACCTAGGCGATTCAAGATTTAATGAAGAAGGAAAAACCTTGGATCCTTATGTTACCAAAGAAAAATATGGAATATAAATATGTGAATAAGGTAGCACAGTCGTTGTCCACATGGTCTTGGATAGATTGTGATCGGGTGCTCTATTAAGGCACTCCTTGATTTAAATTCACTGATTCAATTCCCTACCCCAATCGGGGTGATATATTGAACATGATGAAGATATAGTCCCACCAAGCTTACAAAAAAAAAGTAGCACATTCATTCTAGAAAGGCAATGTTGGATTAGCAAAATATTCATGAGGAGCGTCACAAGGACTTGGTATGATTGGTCTAATCTACATTTTCAATTAATTGATCGTATGAAGTCGAAATTATGGATAATGACCATTCTTTAAAGAAAGGATACAAAAGAACAAATTCCTGTAATAAATGTTTATGGGAATGTGTTTTAAGGGGAAAAATCTGAATTTTGGCATTTGTTCAACTCTATCAAAGAAGGGATGGTTATTCTAACTGCATTATAGGAGGTGACCTCAACACCATTCTTAGATCTGAAGAGAAATGTGGCAGATCTCATGTTCAAGATCCATTTTGTGAGAGGATGGAATATCTCATCAATGATTTGGATTTGGTGGATATCCCTCCTAAAGTTGGGAATTTCACTTGGACAAATAGAACAACTAGAGACAATTATATAGCAGCATGCCTTGATAGGTTCCTCATTCATAGTAGATGGTTGTTGAATGGATTAGATTGTTCCTCCTCAATTCTAGAACAAGGTAATTCATATCATTGCTCTATATCCCTATCTCTTTCTCAATTAGAAAATCTCAGCCCTATTCCTTTTATATACAATCTGATTTGGTTAAATGAAGAAGAAGTGATAGACATGATTAAGAAAGCTTGGTTAACTCCAGTGACTGGGTCACCAACCTTCATATGAGAGTCCAAATTAAAGGTTGTTAAGCAAGAATTGAGTTATTAGCTTAAGTACACATATGCACCCCTGGGACAGAAAGGAAAGGATTTGGTCTAGTAGTTAGCACAACACCAAAGTCTGATGGAAGAAAGTAAAATAGAACCTTGACAATTTGATAAAGAGTGGGATATAACAAGGCAAATATTTGTAGTTAGTTGATAGGAGGAGGAGATTTAGCATCTTAAATCATGACGTTTATGGCTTCTAGTGATCAAAATACCTCCTTCTTTCATAAACAAGCAAAAGCAAGAGAACTAAGGAAAAGGGTGAAGGATATCATTCCCGAGGGTAAATTGAGAATCACCTCCTTTGAGGAAATAAAATAGGAAGTGTTTCATCATTTTTAAGCTCTCTATCAGGAATATCAAGAGGTAGATTCAACTCTGGCTCAAAATTTTCTTCAATGCATTCCCATGGTCATGACAGCCTCAATGAAAAATTCTCTGGTAAGCAAGATAGATTAATATGAAGTACTGGAGACTATATGGAGTTTGGATCCTAATAAGGCCCCCAGCCCAGATGGGTCCTCCATTAACTTATTTAGATAGTTTTGGCCTATGATTAAAAACGACTTGTTAATGATGTTAAAAAGCATGAGGGCAAAAGAAAAATTGGGTGGCTCCTCCAATTCATCCTTTCTAGCTCTTATTCCTAAAGAACTGAATACATTCAATTTTTCCATGTTTTTCCCCATCTCTTTGGTGTAATTCAACTTATAAAATCCTCACAAAAGTCGTAACTTCTAAAGAGGAGGTTTATTCCCTATTTTATCTCTGAGAATCAAGGGGGCTTCATGCAGTAAAGAAAAATCATGGATAACATTATTTTAGTTCATGAGGCAATTCATTCTAGTAAGAAAGCAGGGGAACAAGGAATGATGATCAAATTAGACATGGGAAACACCTTTGACTGGGTGAGGCAATATTTCCTCTTCTTAATTTTAGAGAAATTGGGCTTCAATAAGGAGTTTATAAAATGGACCAAAGCTTGCATTGGATTTCCTTGGATAGATCCATTGGTTAATGGTCAGCCATCTCCCTTTTTGAAGGCATATAGAGGGCTTGGGATTCCCTTTTATTTACATCATAACGACTGAGAGCTTAAGTCAAAACTTAGAACACGACAAAAAAGAGGGCAAGTTGATGGGATTAAGCATAGTGTGAATGTTAAGGAGGTGAATCACTCCCCATTTTCCAATGATACTCTACTGCTAGGAGGAGCATCAAATATAGTTACAATAAGATTCAAGAAAATTATAGACTCTTATTCCTCCCTATTAGGTGCATTAGTTAAAACTTAATAAAATAAAATGTCAAGTGTATGGTTGGAATTGTGAAGAACCAACAATTCTTGAGATCGCCAAAATATTTTAATTTCTAGAAAATCCAAATTGAAGCGCCTTCAATATTTGGGTATTCCTATCTCTTGGGTGTATATAGTGCAAAGGAATGGGAGAAGGTATTACAAAATATGAAAAGGAACATTCAAACATGGGGATTGCAATGGTTAACTACAATAGGAAAAGTTGTATTAATTAAATCATTTTTTCATCCCTCCTAATATGTATGGGATCGGGTTTATTATCCCTAAAAATCATTATCCAAAATCTCAGTGGCTTGATGAGGAAATTTTTGTGGCAAGGCGAAAAAAATAATGAGCACTGATTTCATCTTGTAAACTAGAAAATTGTGAGATTACCCAAGGTTGTCATAGGATTAGCAATTAAGCTACTAGAGTTAATGAATTTAGTATTATGAACAAAAATTGTTTGGAGAATTCTCTCTAAATCCAATGAATGGTGGAAAAAGGATTTTTTTACTGAAGTACTTTCACAAGAACAAACTTCTTAGACTAGAGCAAGAGACCTGGCAGGAGCAGGGGTTGAAAATCTGGAAATTCTGTAGAGAAGTTGAGTCTCTTATCATTGATATTCTAGGATGGAAATTTGGGAATGGGGTGTGTATCCATATATGGAAGTATCACCACCTAGTTGCATAATTATTAAGAGATAATGATGAAATAAAGGAGTTGGAAAAATGCATGGACGACAAGGGTCTCAGGAATCTTGCTAATATCTCCCAATGGGATAATTAGGGGCAATGGATTAGATAGCACTATGACAACATTACTCCCAATATACAACAATCATGCACTTAACAATTAAAGCTCTCAAAGGATATGTGCACATAATAACTATGATATTGGGCAGAAGGACTTAGCAGTGTAGAAAAACTAGTAACTATTCAATCAAACAAGGATACAATCTCCTTGTTCAAAAGTTTCCTTAGACTCCTGCTGATCGTTTATGGGGGGGATATGTAACTTTGACGGGATGCCAAAAATAAAACTCTTTTGTTGGGAATTTTTGCATGAGAATGTTTTAATTGTCGAAAATTTAAAGAAAAGAAATATCCATGGCCCTTCCCATTGTGTTCTATGTCAAAGAGAGGAAGAATATATCCCCCATCTATTTCGTTAGTGTTCATTTGCATTGGAGGTATGGCAGTTGGCTTTGACTCAGGGAGCAATGTTCAAATCCTTGAGGCATAGACTACCATGGCAAAGGAAGAAAAATTAAATGGTTACAAGGTATTGGATGGCCTTTCCAACTATTGGACAATATGGATAGCTCGCAATCATGCAATTTTCAAGGAAGAAATACCAAATGCAATCTCAGTTGCTTCCAAAGCATTATCAATGTTATTTGAGACAATCTCATCTAGAGTCTTCAATATAAAATAAATGGATGATCTTTCACCATCTGAAAGGGAATGGCAGAAATTAGACCAACCTTTTCATCATGTTGGTAGCTTCAGATCCAAATTCTTGGATCAAAAGTCGTATTTAGTCAGATTAGATCTAGATGAAATTTTTAATTGGAAAAAAATCTTGGGACACTATGCATTAATATTTGATGGTGCTTCGAAAGGAAACCCTAGGGAGGGATGATCGAGAGGCGTTACATTTCACCCCAATGAAGAAAGGGAGATTCAATTTGCTTAAGGATTAGGAATATCAACAAATAATCAGGATGAATATCTAGTGTTATGGCGAGGCTTAGAATTGGATTATTCCAAATGTGTTCGTCAACTAATGGTATTTGGAAATTCACAGATTGTGATTCGGTATATAATTAAATTTAGAGGAAAAGATGAATAAACTGCTACTTCTATTCTACATCGAATCAAATTAGTAGTGGATAAATTTGATCTGATTGAATTTTTTCATGTCAAAAGAAATCTCAACATGGTGGTTGATTCTTTGGCTAACCAAGGAGTGCATCTAGAACAAGGATCTCTAAATATTGATGATTTTAGTTTAACAATAAAATCAATTCCATGATGATTCAAATTAATTTTCTTATGTCTTTGATATTTAGGTGCATTATACATAGAATAAGGATCTGTGTCTTTTCATCTAAATTGGCCTTGCATTACTGTGAATTCTCATTAAATGTAATATTGTAGTGGCCTCTCGATGTCTTGGAGATGTGTGCCAATGAAACAGCTTAAATAGTGAATGTCATTCATCACTAGGCAAAAGACAGTTGGAGAAGGAGCAATGTGATTATTAAATTCATTTGAATGCGCAAGGTTCTCATCCTTGCATTCAAAATTTAGTTTTCATGTGTGCATCGCATTGAAATTCACCTTGATTACAATTTTTTCATTATGGCTTTTCCAGATATGGTGCATGTAGAGGGATCACTTCAAGAAAGTTGGGCTCAGTGGTATTTATAGATCATTGGGGAGAGTAGGGAAAAAAATAATTTGCAATCAAAGCCTTAATTTGCCAAATCTGCCAACAATTTTGGTGTAATTTCAAATTTATGGAGCGTAATTTCGTGGACATAGAGGAAGAGCTTGGAATTACGCTTACCAAAATGGCAGGAGCTCTGCAGTTCATCATTTCTTTGATATCTCAACATGCAGAGATGATTTTTGCTAAATATCAAGCTCAAAATGAACATTTACCTCAATGATTGGGACTTTTGGAACTCAATATATATCGCCTTTAGTTAGCAAATGAAATAGTAGAATTTCAAGTGGAAATTGTGGGTTAGGATGAAGTAGGAAATGTCACTGAGGTTAGTAATAGAGTGGTTGAGGATAACATGGAGCAGTCTGAAAATTTCAAACAACAGGAGGCGAGTAGCCTCAATATTGATAATGACTAGGAATCCATCTCTTCTCACCCCAAAATGGAAGAAAACAAAGCCCAGGTCGCTTCTTCCATGGAGGATACGTAGCCTCATCTAGTTTCTAGTTTTTTGTTATGTTCTTCAAATATGCGGTTTTTGTTGGTGTGTTTTGGAGAAGGTATGGAGGAAATATGTTCAGACTAGTAATTTGTAGCTCAAGGATAACTTGTGATAGTTTTGTATGGAGTTTTTGGAAAATAACAACAAAATGTATGGAATATGATGTACAAGACCCTCGCCTTCAAACCAAGTTTTTATAATGCAATGCATAATCGTTATATATATATATATATAATTCTTTAATTTTTATTATTATAAATATTTTTTTTCATAATTTTTTTTTATTGTACTAAGATTTTTTTATAATTTAATAAGGGAAAAATATTGTCATGTATATAACATTATATTTAACATATATATATATATATATATATATATATATATATATATATATATATATATATATATAATCTTACATAATTTTATCTTAACTAATTATGTTGTAGGTATGTTTCTAAGATAGTTAAGTATAGAGGGTTAAGATTTATTTCAAAGATAGTTATGCTATTTTTTCCTTACAATTTAATTAAAAAAGTTATAACATAAAATATTTTGATTTTGATATATTTTATTTTTAATTTAATAAAAAAAATTATTAAATTATAAATAAATAAAATCTTCTAGGCTATGCAAGTACATTAACCAACAACATATTTGAATTGTTGATGTATCCCGAGTGCCTTGAGTATGCACATATTCACCATCAATCCAAATCACCATGAACAAGTCATAAAATTAAAGTATTCTTCTTTAAACCTTAAATTAATAATACATCAAAGAAGAATAATATGCACTCTATCATCGGACTTTGGTTATGAGTTATTTGATGTAGAGAGATTTATTCTCAAATTAATATAAGCTTTTGAAATTTGGTTAAGAGTTGTTTAGTTTGAAGTTTGATTATGGGTTACTTCATTATCATGAATTCTAAGCTTTAATATATGAAAATTAAAGAGGGATTAATATTAGTAGGTGACCCCCGATTGGGGTGGCAATCACAACAAACATAAGGGGGAGGGGGGGTTGGCCCTTTGTCATCACCCATCTCCCTAAGGGGGGAGGGGGAGGGACCATCCAACCCTCCACCTGGAAAATCCAATTAATACTCATGCAATACATTGTATGATTCCCAATCAAGCTCTTAACTACCATATATATGAAGAGGAAGACTACTATGTGAACCTTGTATGCATTGATATTTTTGTTGAGTCCCGACATTATTATTTTGGTATGGAGAAGGGAGCAACTGGCCACCCTGCATTCAAGTTTTTTACATAGACTTGATGTTTCCATTTCACTAGTAAGGGAGGGCCTAGGTTCTCTTGACCTAGCTTTCCCCATGATTGAGAATCCTACCAAACATTTCATTGTTTCTCTACTAGAAGGAGCCACAAGAAACTGCTGATATCTGGAGTTTTTTATTTGAGGTGGTTGGCAATTCATGGCATGCTAGCGCCATTTAGGGGCTTGGCCTTGACACTTCATGACTCCATCACACTTTCCACCTCAATGGCACTGGGAATCAAGTGCTTCTTTTTCCCCATTAGTCTTGGTTTATGCCCTCCCTCTCTACCTTGGTCTATAATAAATCTCCTATCTTTAATTATCCGTCTTAGTATCAAGGTAAAAATGGTATAATTCATTACATTGTCTAAATGTTTTTTGTCATTTCACTTCTATTTGTACATGTCGACACTTTGAGTTTTGGCTTGTATAATCCCATTTTTAGCGCTCTCCTAAGCGTTGGTCCTTTGTCAAAAGTGACCAAGCTTAGCATTGATATGAGTATTCCTAGATCAATTAGCTTCTTTGAAGTGCCTACATGCTCTCTTTTTGCTAGCCCTACACAACTTTGTTACAACTATAGATTTTCATTCATTATCATGACCACCCTCCCTATTGTACATCACCTTTCTTTCCTTTTGCTATTTTGGCTGAGATAAACTCTTTCCTATGCCCTCCCACTACTCCTTTTGTTTTCCAATATCATGTCTTTACCATCATGCTTTGCCAATGCATGAGTAGTAGGTGGGACTCCTCTAATAGAAGCAAAGGAGGCTCGCAAGATCACTTTCATGCTCAATATATGACACAAAGGTACTATGACCATACTCCTGAGCATATCCAATATATAATGAACTAGGTTGTTTTTGAGGCAATGATAGACATAAATGAGCACATTGATGAGGAAATTGTTTCCTCAACAGCTTAGTGGATTTTGGATTTGAGGCACACTTGAGAGTTGGCAGTAGTCATAGTTGCTACTCCTAGTTCCTTCTCTTTTTAGTTACAATTCATAAACAAAGGATGTGTTCTCACAAAGGTTTTGGTGGGCATGGTGGTCATGGCCAATAAGGTCAGTTTCACACTCAACCCCAAGCCCAAGAAGCAACAATAATATATCACTCAATGACTTCTCCTAGCACCTAGGACGAGAGTCATCAATTAGAGACAAATGTTTCTCATAATCATTAAGTATGTCCAGAAAAATAAATCATAATGGAGGTCTCCCATTGGATGCCTAACCCTAGTCATACCATGGAACAAAGAAACCAATACAGGCACTATCTCACCTTACATTGGCAACTAAATACCATGTTAGGATTTTTTTTAAAGGAGAAGCATGAATATATGAATGATATCATTTCAAACCTAAACAAAATTTCAAGGATTCAACAATGTTGAGAAATCTAGGGGCAACTAGATTAGGTGATTAGATAATCTAGGATTAGGTTTTTTTACTTTATTTTGACTCAAATAAATTTTCTTTACAATATGTAACATGCCCAAAATGGTCTTTCATACATGACAATTAATCAATTGACTTTTAGACTCAATCACAAGCCCTAAAGGCACTCAATGGGTGCTTGACCTAAAAATAAATCTTCCTTAAGCATGAAACCCATGGCTCAAGAATAATATATAAATTTATTTTTTTCTTTTCATTAAATACATAAAATCATGATTACATATTTCATTATGAAGAATGGACCTAGTTACATATTTCAACACTCCCTCTTAAATAGGGAGGTATTCATAATCCATACAAGGTACTTGGACATTCTCAATCTGAAGAATTCTCATAAGAAGAGTCAGATTGGTAACCATCCTATTTAGCATCATATCACCAATCATTGTCACATAGAAAGGCCTTGACTAACATCTCTATCTCTCCACAAGATCAAATCACAATTTTGGCGACACCAATGACTTATAGACACCATCGTCATTGTCTCTCATGGCACATGCCCCACCCGGGTGTTCACAAAGTGTGTCCTTCCAAGACTATTCTTAACTTGGATTCCCAGTCCTCAAAGAATATAAGTCCTCTACCACTACTCTTATCTTTGATTCCCTCCTTCATCCTCAAAGAGTATCACATTCAAATGCTTACCCAATCCTCCATTCTTTCTTCCCAAAGTGAAGAAAATAATGTTGTGTCTATTTCTCCCTCTTGGCTAGGGAAGATATACCCATTCCCATAAAGTAATGTATCCATTCCTATAAAAGGAATTTACCCAAGCTCCCTCTTATCTAGGTAGTTTTTCAAGCTCCCTCTTAACCAGGGACTTGTTTCCAACAACTTTCTGTTATAGTTGGATATCATGGGAGTCTCAGTTGCTTATGGGGCTGCTTCTTTCGATGTCATTAATTTCATCTTTATCATTATGGAGCCTTCATATTTTGGCACTTCTTCGCAGGGAATTGACCATCCATCACTTTCCTTCATGAACCATGTTAGTCATGTCATCCTATTCTTCATTAGAAAGTGACTTCTAATCCACACTTTGCTTTTCTTCATACAACTACCTCTTCCAAGACATGTTTCCTTTAAGATCACTCATCCAATTGGTGGGCCTCCAAATTAGACATAAATTAAGGCACATATAACCTTTCCTATGCACATAAAGGATATATTAAATTTCTCCTTCTACACTTAATAATTTATTTTAGCTTTAATATGTTCTTAGGAAGGTTTAGGGGTAATTGTATATTATGTGCCTAATATTATTTATTTTTGCAGAACATTGAGAGAATATGGAGTAAATTCTGAATGAGATAATATAGGGACTTTATTCCTACTATAGGACGGAACAAGACTGGATAATAAATTAACTGAATATCATGAAATTATTGACAAATTATGGAATTCCATTAATTGAGAAAATCTAGGAATGTGTTCCCTCTCATTTAATGAAGATTCCTAGTGTTGGAACCAAATCCAATTTTTGAGGGTGCTCTAAGGGGAAATTTGCCTCCTTTCAAGGAGAATATTTCCTCATTTATTTGTATAAGTACCAATTTGAAGTTTCCTCTATAGGCATGTATTTCTCAGTCTTCTTGTGGATAAAAAGTTTTATTTAGCAGCTCCACTTTCATTTCTAGCGGGGATGTACTTGGATTGATTCAAATAATGAATTTTGGTGCCATTTTTAGCCTCTAAAGATTGGTTTTCTTCATATGACTTTGAGTATCCTTGGGCTTGGCCATCCCTGTTACAGGGAAAAGTGTCTATTTAGAACTTCTCTATCCCACTAAGGTGTGACAGCTACCTTAGAAACAAACAGAGAAAAACTACTTTTGTATTTCCTTTATGAATTATAGATAGAGAGGAATAGAAAGAACCAACCTGTGTCTTGCGCTAATCCTTTGATCCAATCCCTCTCTTCTTTGATATTCTCCAGCTACCTGCTCCCTTGCATGCCCAGCTTCACAAAGTACCTGTAAGATCACAGAAGCAGAGCACTATACAAATACATGGATCTATATTCATAAACAACCTAGGATCAGATTTAAGTTAACCATACAAATGTAACAAGCAGCAATGATACAAAAGCATGGAGGAGAACTAAAATAGTTTTTATTGATAAACAAGAAAAGATCCAGGAGGAGTTACAACCAGTGGTTCCAACCCAGCATCAACCTCCCATCAAAGAAGCCCCTCTTCACCTCAAACAAAGCATAAATCACCCAAAAATCTGATGTTTGTCTCTAGAAACCAACAGCAATTCCTTACAATATGCAAAATTCCAGCCTCTGGATCTCTGGGATGAGTGATCCATATATAGATATCTGTAAGGAGGATGAGTCAGCTTGTGATTTGATTATTGTCTTCTCTCTGTCAGTTCTTGCTTCCACTTGGAGACTGAGGGCCTCTTACTCATCCTTGGTCGAATTCAGTGAGGCAAGTGTCACAGGAGAAGATTCTGGAAGCTTCCATTGCCTCTCCACCTCGCGGAATGACACTGCCGTTTGTCATTTCTTGCCCATCGCACCCTACAGAAGGGAGTTTTGAAATGCAACGCACCCTCACAGTGCATTTGGGTGAGATGAAATGCACCTAGCCAGTGGAGCAGCTGCAATGATCCTGTTTTGACCAATTCTGAGCAGTTTCTGGTGGAGAACTTCTGGGAGAAGTTGTGATCCGGATTTAAATAGGAACGCAACAAATTACAGAGATAACCATATACACAAAGATGCAGCGGAAATAATACTTCATTTCATTAATGGAGAATACTGAAATATGCTTACAAACAGAAATGGAAATAAACCAGCTAGGGCGATGGTAGCTTATCTCTGAGAAGAGATGTGATGGCTACATGCCTCTGAACTGTCTTATAATGAGGCTCGAAGGCCTATTTATTGTTGAGAAACAATGGAAAACCCTTAACATTCCAAAACCTAACCCTAGGAGATGAAACGCCAAACTGTGGGCCCCGTTTGGGGGTAAGTTGGTACATCAACTTCCCAGGGTCGTAACTTTGGCATATGATCTCCGTTTGATGCGTACAATAGCTCATTAGAAAGATCTATCCGAGCACTATCATGTTGCCCCCGGATTCCCCAAAAAACATCGTTTAGGGCCTCAAAACGGCTCCGGAAGTTCAGGACCCGAAAAACTGCTAAAAATAGTAAGTTGTGCTACAATTAAGGAAACTGAAAATGCTGAGAAGGACAATGGTGGGGGTCCAGGTGGACTTGGCAGGTGGCCACCAATATCCACCTGGATCATTCCTCCCCCCTTAGGAAGCAATGGTCCCCATTGCGTTGAGCTCCTCCATGAGATGAGGAAACTTCTGCTGAACTTGTTCCCTGGTGAGCCACTTGCCCTGCTGAAGGAGTTGGCCTGCTTTGACAACTCGATACAGTTGGATATTCTGTTGGCGGGTGTTCTTGATCTGTGTGTCCATGATCCGATCAGTTGCAGCTTGTTCCATGCAATCTGGATTTAATTCTGTGGGTTTGAGCTGTTCTGCAATGTCGGATGTGTCTAGCAATGGTGGAAAGTATGGCCGAAGGCGGTCCACATTGAACAATGGGTGCAGGCCAAGGAATGGGGGAATGCTGAGCTCAAATGCATTGTCTCCCATAGCCTTAGTAATGGTGTAAGGACCATATCAGAGTGGTCTCAATTTCCGATAGGCTCCAGTAAGGCGTTCCTTTTGCAAATGCAACCAGACTTTGTCGCCCACCTGAAACTTGTGTGGCACCCGATGTTGATCATGTCGCTGCTTGTACTTGGCATTTGATTTCTCAAGAATGTCATGGACCTGCTGGCGAATATGTTGGATGCGCTCAATGAAGCTGGTGGCCTTATCTGTTTCGGACTAGACATGAGCTGAATTCATGTGAGTAGCTGCAAGTGGCATGGCCACATCAATGGGGCATAGTGGCTGGAATCCCAAACCCACCTGAAAAGGGCTATGGCCAGTGGAGCTGTGAAGAGCTCGGTTGTAGCTGTGCTGAACATAGGGGAGGCTCTCGTCCCATGTGCGTGGATGCTTTGAGTTATACATGCGCAGAATGTGCACAATCATCCTATTGACAACCTCTGTCTGGCCATC
This sequence comes from Pinus tabuliformis, assembly GCA_031772625.1. NCBI lineage: Eukaryota > Viridiplantae > Streptophyta > Pinopsida > Pinales > Pinaceae > Pinus > Pinus tabuliformis. Next base: position 899,522,698 of record CM062805.1, read on the forward strand.
AGTTTGAGGATGGAAGGCTGTGGACTTCGTGAGTTTGGTGTCCAGCATTGACCAGAGACTGGACCAAAATGTGCTGAGAAACCGACTGTCCCGATCTGAGATGATAGACTGTGGGATCCAAAAGTGCACCCACACTCGTTCAAAGAAGAGTTTAGCAGTGGCTTCTGCTGTGATATTCTTCTTGCAGGCCACCATAATGGCCATCTTCGAGAACCTGTCGACGACCACAAAAACACAGTCATTTCCATGCTTAGTGGAAGGAAGGCCTGACATGTAATCCATGGAGATGGATTCCCAAGGTCGACTAGGGGTAGGCAACGGGGTATAGAGGCCGTGCTTCTTAATGGCCAGTTTGGCAATGGCACAGGCAGTACATGATCGAATGTACTTCCCAACATCCTGTCGAAGATTCGTCCAATAGAAATAATTTTGCAGTACTGCCACTGTTTTCTCGACCCCGAAATTCCCAGCAGCCCGACTGTAGTGTGCTTCCCAAATCATCTTGGCACGCTCGCTTGAAGGAACACAAAGGTGATCGAGGTGGCATAATAGGGCATCCTGGAGGTGAAAGTCTGCAACCTGCCGACCCTCCAAGAGTGTCTGGTATGTGTGGCCGAATTCTGGGTCGCTTTTGTAGAGAAGTGGCCAATCAGAAGTCTCGTGCCCACAAGAGTTGAGCACGGTGGTTAGCGCTATGATCGGTGGTCGACTAAGGCAATCTGCAACATTATTGGTGCTGCCCTTTTTATACTTGATATTCAAGTGAAACTGTTGCAGGTATGTAGACCACTTCTGATGGCGATCATTCTGCAATTTCCCTTGGGTCTGTATGAACTGCAGAGGTCGGTGGTCTGTGTGGATGACCGTTTCCTTCCCCAAAATGTAGTGCTTCCATTTTCGGCAGGCCTGTACAATGGAATACATCTATTTATCATAAGTGGGGTACTTCCGGACTGTGTCTGAAAGTGTTTCACTGTGATATGCCACCGGATGTCCATGTTGAGTAAGGACTGCCCCAATAGCATAGTTAGAGGCATCTGTCTCGACCTCAAATGGTTGTTGTAAGTCTGGTAACGCGAGCACTGGTGCCGTGCAGAGGCGATCCTTCAACTCCCTGAATGCCTTCTGTTGAGATTCAGACCAAAAGAATTTTGCTTTCGCCCCGCCCTTGGTGACTTGACTCAAGGGCCAAGAAATATGAGAAAACCCCAACACAAACCTGCGGTAGAAGTTGGCAAGACCTAGAAAGCTGCGGAGCTCTATTAGAGTGGTTGGAGAGGGCCAATCCCGAATGACTTGGATCTTGGCTGGATCGACATGCACCCCCTGTTCATCAATGATGTATCCCAGATACTGAACCTGGGTCATGCCAAAAGTGCATTTCTCCAAATTGGCACATAGCTTGTGTTGCCGCAGTGTTTGGAGAACCTGTCGGATGTGGTGGAGGTGCTCGTCCCAACTCTGGCTGAAGATCAGAATGTCATCCAAGTATACTACTACAAAGGTGTTGGTGAATGGCTGCAAGATGTCATCCATTAGCCTCATAAAGGTTGCAGGAGCATTCGTCAATCCGAAAGGCATGACCAACCATTCGAAGAGGCCCTCCTTGGATTTGAAGGCAGTCTTCCACACATCGGAGGGTTCGATTGGTACCTGGTGATATCCCGACTTCAGGTCGATCTTGCTGAAATATTTCGCCCCCTTTAGTTGGTCTAGGCGGTCATCAATCCGCGGGATCGGGTAACTATTACGGACAGTGATCTTGTTCAGTGCCCGATAGTCAATACAGAGTCTCCACGTCCCATCCTTCTTCTGTACCAACACGATCGGGCTCCCACAGGGCGATGAACTCGGACGGATGTGACCTTTCTGCAGGAGCTCCTGAATCTACCTCTTGATTTCATCGTTCTCTAGAACAGAGCGCCGATAAATTGGTCCATTGGGTAGCGGCGCACCTGGGGTCAGATCGATGGAGTGCTTGACTTGACAATGCAGAGGAACCCCTGCCGGGGAGGTGAAGATGTCCTCGTACTCCTCCACAATCTTATCCATCTGTAGTTGTCGTGCAGAGGGGCCCCGTTTGGAGGCCGCGGCCACTGTCTTCTTCTTTCCTTGAGGGCATATCATCAGGAAAACAAATTTCCTGGTTTTGGAAATGATCTTACTGCATTGTTTTGCAGTAATCAAAGAGAGGGCGGCAGGTGGTGCTACCTCTGGTATCCTGAACAACTTATTTCCCAATGTAATAATAACAGCACGGGGCCTTGATTCATACACAGCATGTCGCTTCCACAAGTATGGTTGTCCTAGTAATACATCACAAACTTCAAGGGGAGCAATGTCACACAATACCTCATCCGTGAAGGGCTTGATGTTGTATGGAAGGCGACACTGCTGGCTCACGCGAAGATCTCGTCCTTGGTGAAGCCACCCAATGGTGTATGGTTGTGGATGTGCTGTGGTCGGTAAGCCCAACCGCTTCACGACCTCTGCCAAAATGAGGTTCTTTTGACTCCCGCTATCAACAATGAACTATATCGGGGAGCCCTTTACCCACATCTGGGAGTGGAAGAGACACTCCTCCTCCTCTGGATCTTCGGGTTCATTTTTCTGGATCTTTGCGGTAGCAACAGTGGCGCTGGGGTCCGCATCAATGATCTTCTTCCCTTTTTCATACCCTTTATCGGGTTCTGACTCAGAGTCGGAACATGCATCTGATTCTGAAACCTTTAGCTCAGCCACCAGTGACTGCTTGGCCCGACACTCACTTGTGTTGTGAGTGGAGCTCTTATGGAACTCGCACCATTTTCCAGTGTCCTTTCTCGGCTTCGCGTCGCTGTTCTTTGCTTGCGGCTTCGGCTGGTTGTCTTGGGTTGTCCCGCCTTGGCTTTGTCCTTTGTTCTGTGGTTTAGGGGCACCTTTCCCCTGCTTTGGATTCGCAGATCCAAAGTCTCACTTCTTTTGTTTAAACTTCTGCTCGACCTTGACGGCATACTGGTATGCTGCGCCAAGCGAGGGGATGTTTAGGAATTGTATTTCTTCCTGGATGTACTTGTGCAGGCAGCCACGGTATTTGAGTATCAAATGTTGCTCCGAATCCTTGATACCCAACTTTGTGCGAAGGGTATGGAAAAGATTCGTGAAATCCGGCACGTCTTGGTCCCTTCCTTGCCGCAGCGTGGTCCACTTTATGTATTCATCCTCGTAGCTCCTGACAGGGTAGTACTGCTCCTTGATGGCATCCAGGAATGAATCCCAGGTGGGTGCGGCTGAAAATAGTGAGCCAGTACTTTCATCCTTCTGCTCGCAGTAGGTTTCCCACCAGTCCTTGACGTGGGGGGTTGCTTTGAGGAGAGCAAAAACAATCTTTTCCCGACTCGAAAATTCATGAACAGAAAAATAACCCTCTAGTAGATTTAACCATTTATCTACGGCATCTGTGTCTATCTGACCCTCGAATATGGGGATTTCAAAATTAACTTGTACCTTAAGGGTGTGGCGTTTCCAGAGTAGCTGCTGGAAGCCGATGCGTTGCTTCTGGGTAGCCGCTGAAGGATCTGGGCAAAGCTGTCCATCATCGCGTTCCGTTGTCGCTCGAGGGCTTCTTCGAGCAAGATTTTGATGGGATCTCCTGCCCCCTCGTCTTTCTTCTCATCCGCCATGGGAGGCCGTCGGGATTTGCGAGGCTGGTCTTGCAAAGGTTCAACCAGTTCAAGCCCTAACTCCTTATATCCCGACCTTGTTGGGGACATGCAAAGAAAAACAGAGAAAAAGCAGATCGCTCTGATACCACTGATCCAGATTTAAACAGGAACGCAACAAATTACAGAGATAACCATATACACAAAGATGCAGCGGAAATAATACTTCATTTCATTAATGGAGAATACTGAAATATGCTTACAAACAGAAATGGAAATAAACCAGCTAGGGCGATGGTAGCTTATCTCTGAGAAGAGATGTGATGGCTACATGCCTCTGAACTGTCTTACAATGAGGCTCGAAGGCCTATTTATTGTTGAGAAACAATGGAAAACCCTTAACATTCCAAAACCTAACCCTAGGAGATGAAACGCCAAACTGTGGGCCCCGTTTGGGGGTAAGTTGGTACATCAACTTCCCGGGGTCGTAACTTTGGCATATGATCTCCGTTTGACGCGTACAATAGCTCATTAGAAAGATCTATCCGAGCACTATCATTCTTGGAACGGGCAACATCAATCCATTCCATGGACCCATGTTGCCCTCAGATTCCCCAAAAAACGTCGTTTAGGGCCTCAAAACGGCTCCGGAAGTTCAGGACCCGAAAAACTGCTAAAAATAGTAAGTTGTGCTACAATTAAGGAAACTTGAAATGCTGAGAAGGACAATGGTGGGGGTCCAGGTGGACTTGGCAGGTAGCCACCAATATCCACCTGGATCAAGCTGTAATCTGTTGGCCTTGTTCCTTTAGGGGTCAGAACAACACTTTTACGAACTTAGGAGCCCTTGGTTTATGGACATTTCATGCTTGGAGTTGTAGGGCACAAAAATGTCTATAACAGTTGCCCCCTAAAGTATGAGGCCGTTAACCTTTTGGTGTCGGGTGAAATGCTTTATTATGAGGATCCGAAGTTCTTTCAATGCTAGGAGGAGACCTGTAATAAGATACAATACAATACATTATCTTCATACTGTTTTCATGATCTAGCTGATGCGGGCATTCCCATGCTCAACTTTATAAATTCATTTTCATGTACATAGGACAGACAATCGTCTGAGTGTAGACTGATGATTCTGATAGAGCCATCATCCTTTTGGTAGGATGATTATCTATGCTGCAATGTTGTACATTTAATGTCTTTATTTCCCTGAATATATATCGCAACCCGGATGGATGAAACTAGATCCGGGGTCTTCAATCTCGTCCGATCTTCACTTGAAGTACAAGTCGATCCATGTGAGAAATGTTCTAAAGTCGAACATGGAAAGACATCGCTTGATTATCAGTCAATGATGTAAACTGTTAACAAGCGCGATAGGAATCACTGATAATGATAATGATCCTCAAGGTACTGCAGTATAATTCACGTGGTGTGAATAAAGGAAATGGCGTCGAACACCACGCAAAATCTTTCGGTCGAAGGCCATTGATGTAAACCTGTCGTTAGAAGTGAGAAACTTGCCATTGAGGCATGCAAGCTTCAAAGTACTGAATGGGGTGTTCCTAGATCAACTTCTTGGATAATGAGCTGATGTCGACAAGAAGTGATCCGTCACAGGAGGGCCTTAATGAATCCCACATCAATGACACGGAACAGAGCAAATGATTTTGATGGAGGTGAAAACGATCTGGTGATATAAGGTTCAGGGTGGCAGTCATGAAAGAATGGAGTATAATGTATGGTAGTGGGTGAGATACAGGTGACTTCTCTGGATGACTTCTCTTGAACATATCGGCGACACTGATGTGATGGATTGGTAGCATTAACCCCAAATGTGGATGGTATGGCGTGACCATGGTGATGTGACCGGTGAATGAAACAACCCAACCCGACTTGGACACGGAGTGGAAGTGTCATGTTCAAGAGCAAATTGCTACCAACAAAGTTTCTTTGAGTTTTCTTCCCAAATTTTCCCAAGTCATTGCTGACCAGTACCTCTTTATTTTTTTCAAGCTTGAGGAGGATAACATATGCTTGTTCTATAATTTTCCCTTCGGGAAAACCCATCGCTATGTTTTAACGAGCCTAGCGATAGTGAAACTCGTTCTCGTCTAAAGACAAGTTTGTCGCTGTTAATCTTTTTAACGAGTTTAACGGCAAAGATAACTCGGTCCTTTTCAATTTTAGAGAGTCTGAAAAGGAACGTAAAGGTAACTCCAAAATTCCTTTTTCGTCATCTAATCCCTTAAGTCTGAAAAAGTATAAAACAATACAGAAGGGATGAATTTTCGATAGTTTTAACGAGCCGAACAAAACAAGCGCTCGATCTTTTTGTGCAATAATCCCTCAGGTCCAAAAAGATTAAAATCTAGAGGAGGGATAGCACTTCCTTTCCCTTTAACGAGTTGGAGAGGCCAATGGCTCGGCAATCTTTTCATATTTTACGAGTCAGTTGAAAAGAGCTTAAAGGAGACTCGTCTTTTGAGGAACGAGTGATGAAACGGGTAGCAGCTGATTCCAGGTAAGGTTTGGAATTTTCCAATCACGGCAGTGTCACAAGGATGGCTAGTGAAATCACTCTTCGCAGTTGTTCCTCAAAATGGGTGAACAATCAAATGGAGGTGAATGATCGGTCAATGAAAAGTGGAGGTGACGGTGCAAACACGACCAAGGCTTTAACGGCTGAAGTACTACATTCACGATGGTTATTTACCAGGGAATAGTTCATTTTTTAATGAGCTTAAATGCGGGTGGAAACATTTGCTCATGTCTTATGTTTATTTTTTAACGAGCTTGAACTATGTGCTAAAACTGCTCAATGTGGGTTTATTTTTTAACAAGCTTGAACCCTGTAGTAACACTGCTCGTGGCGGGTTTATTTTTTAACGAGCTTGAACCCTGCAGTAACACTGCTTGTGGTGGGTTTATTTTTTAACGAGCTTGAACCCTACAATAACACTGTTCGTGATAAGTTTGCATGCCCCCAGCATAATAACGCAAATCGAGGTGCATGCCCCCCAAGCTTCATTGCATTCAACTCGGTGGTTGGAATGAAGGTTTACCTTTGAGATTTGGAAAGGGGATTTGTTTCATTTTTTAATGAGGTTGACACAGTAAAAGAACCATCCTCAAGACTCCTTGTTTCATTTTTTAACGAGGTCGACACGAGATAAGAACCATCCTCGAAATCCACCATATTTACAGTATTTGATAGAGAATCAAAAACTGAAGGATGATTAAGGTTGCTGGAATAATCTTCGTGGTAATTTGGAAGACGGGAGCGATGGTGGTAATCTTCCCATGGTGCCTCTCCTATCATTGAATGAATGATTCCTTCATCTGTTGAATGTACATGCGACGAAGGATTTGAAGAGGTGCCATATTCCTTAGACCTATCTATCCAAACACTCGATGAGCGTTGATTTGGGTTTGCCCTCCAGGCCAGGAAAATTGATTGCTACAATACTTCTAAAATTGCGATGATCCATGCTGACAAAATGTTTAGATATAGAATATTTCATATTCCACTGTGGCCACTTCCGCCAGATTACTCGGAGGCGGTAAGGAAAAAGTACCCATTAAGGCAGGGTCTTTTAGGAGACCTACTCCGATATTTTGGAGCGAATGATTGCTTCAATGGATCATTGGAATGCTTCCATGGATCATTGGAATGCTTCCCGTAACTTGTGAACTGTTGGGGAGAAATGTTTGTTGGTCGACGATTGCAATTCCTCCTTGGAAGGGAAATGAAATCTTCCTGAAGTAGGTCGACACAACTGCGGCCATGGCATATATCTAGGGCCTTCCCAGTAGGAAGTTGTAATCGAGGTTTCCGTCGATTACTTCAACATCAATTTCTACTGTTTTACCCCCCAGTTCAACTTGCAAGTTACTTAAAATCCCGTATGGAGTGTATGATCGTCCATCAAATGCTTTTAACGTCGTTGATGATCTCGACAAGGGTGGTGAGCCTAAATTTTTCCAGCAACTCATCGACATAATGCATGTAGATGCTCCCTCATCAATAATCGTTCGATGAATAGTTTTGTTGAGGGTTTTCACTTGAATAAGGAAAGCTAGTTGAGCTAGTAACTAAGGGTCATATCCTTTATGATCAAAGGCCACAAGATTGGAATCCATTGGGCCAATCCCACCTATTGCTGATAATAAAGCTTGCTTTTGGGAGGGGCAATTTTGCGGTACCTCAAGTGTCGACATAGCGGATGGCGATTGGGCTAGGTCCTCTATTATATTATAATCTTGTGCCGCTCTAGCGCGGGGATTAAATGTCGACTTGTGTACTACTCCCTTTGGCGGTTTTATCGTCAATTCAGGAATGGTGGGTGGCACAACTGTTGTCGAAGTTGTTGTCAAACTACTTGGTTGATCTTTATCCTTGTTGTTCGACAGCTGTGGATTCCCATAATCTTTGTTCCTTGTCGATATCAAAGCATCATTTTGCTGTTTTGAAACCGACAACATCAGCACTTGAGACGGGGAAGCATTTTCACTTTCAACCAGATTTGTTCCTGGATTTGGAAATGGATCAGTTAACATTGCGGAGGTTTTCGAGTTCGTGAAGAGTTTTTTAACCTCAGCTCTATGTGAACAAGTTGCAGTCCAATGATCCTCATCGCATATCAAGCATGGATTTTTCAGTTTCCTATCTCCAGGAGGGTATGAAGAAGATTTTTCAGGTGATGATTCCTCCTGTTTCTTCTTCTTCCCTTCGCCTTTCTTCTTGCTCCCTGGTTGTTTGGTTTCTTTCCCTTTATCTGTCGATACGGCATTTACTCCCGAAGCAAGAATTTCATCTTTTTCATTTTGACTTGAAATCTTACGGGCCTTTTTGGATGTAGCCTTTCTCGATTTTGTGTCTGTTGTGCCAATCACGCCATCGTCGGCATGAGAGTCATTGTTCGATTTAGGAGGACGAGGAAATGAGAATTCCGGTCTAGGGGCATCAAGTATCTTATCGTAGCGCGTGTCGGACTGAGTGTAAATCAAGTCCAGATATTGTGCACGAGCGATAACTTGCTCTTCTGTTACGACTCCCCCCTTTGCCACATCTTCCGTGATGGAAGGCAGTAATGACTTGATAAACCATTCAGCTAAGAGCTGATCAGGGACATACGTTTTTACCATCCTACGATGACGTCGCCACTCATGTATATGATCAGATATGTGAGTGGCCGTTGTCTGCTTGAAGTTGGTAAGAAGTTCTGTTCCCGTTTCGTACCTTATTGGTAACTGAAAATGGGTTAAAAAGGTTGTGGCTAAGGTACTGAAGTTGTCGAACGAAGCTCTAGGCAATTCGATGTACCATTTTGCCGCCGGACCCGTTAACGTCATCTGAAAGAGGCGAAGTCTTATCAAATCATCATTTAGGGTGTTCGACGAACACCATAGATGAAAGGTCATCACATGATTCGATGGATCTTCACCCAGATTTCCATTAAATTTAGGAATATCTGATGGAAATTTATGCGGAATCGTTGGCGACCAAGGGGCGTAAGCGATTGGATCGTTTGTTAACCGATTTAAATCAGGTAACTCTAAAGTTTCCACAAAGGGTAACTCCTAATTCAGGTTAGGTGAAGCATACCCAGGATAAGATGGGATTGCCTGAGTAGTTGGTCTTTGCATACCGGCATAATGCATTTGATGCTGGTACGTTTGGTAAGGTTGGTGGGTATGACCATTGTAAAATGGTTGATTTTGACCGTTTTGAATGTACGGATGTCCACTATTAGCAAAGATTTGTTGCTCAAAACCTTAGTATACTTGCTGGAATTGCGGTTGTTGGTATTATACTAGCCATGGCTGTGAAGCCATGTGTTGTTGACCGATACTAACAGTTTGATCAAGATGTGGGGTAATTGTACCTGTCTGAACCTGTGTCATTCCACCAGTCGGCGATTGTGGTTGAGTTGTAGGGTCAAGGGGCTGTTGCATTACAACCTGAGAAACTTGAGGTTGGCATACAACAGGCATCACTTGGACTTGCGACACCGTCACAATAGCTGGTGTAGTTGGGATATTTGACATAGGTAAGCATTGTTGCATCGAGTATACAACTCTTGGTTATTGAGGTAGTATAGGTACCCAACCGCTTGACGTAATTCCAGTATAACCGGAATGTGGTTGTGAACTCCCGTATGGATATCCTCCCGGAGGGGATAATGAAAGGGCATATTGCCCCCCATACGATGGTAATCCAGAACTCAAGGGAATTGTTTGCCCTTGGGGGCTGGACTGCCCAAATTGACCTCCAAATGGATCAACTTGTTGAGATTCAACATAAGAGTTACCGGATATTATTCTGGATGAACAAACAGGAACAGACCATACTGTCGACATAGCCCCCGAGTGGACTCCTTCTAGCGGTTGAGAGCTAGTTGGGATAGATGGTATACCAGCGAACATTGTCAGAGTGATAGCAGGGAGTTCTGCCGTCGCTGTGTCAGATGACACAGTCCTAGATGTTGACGGTTGTTCAGACATTTGTAGTCTATCCAAAAGATTACCTAGCGATTCTACAGGAGCTTCCGCTGGTGGTAGACTAACTTCTGATGAAGAAGGATATAGAGTGACCCCGACTCCAAATTGCATTGGAGTACTTGTTTGAGGATCTTCTACAATTTCTTCTATGGCAATCAGACCAGGTGGAAGGGGAAGACCGTCAGGTCCGTAGAATATTTCTAGTGCCGAAGAAGGTGTGAAATCGGCAGTGACAGATGTTTGAAGAGCAAGACTCTCCGAACCGGTTATAGATGGAACTGGTTCGGTAACACAAGTGTTTACTCTCAGACTAGGATCAGTATCACTGCCCATCTGTGGCTGCTGAACTTCTTCTGTAGAGGCAGGGATTCCAGAAATGTTTGGAGTAACCGGAGTCTCTGATGTCGTTGGAACACTTGTTCTAACTTTAATAGGAGATTTGGAACCGGTTAAATTCACTTTGTCCGTACTGGCTTCAATTCCGGAGACAAAGATGGTTGACTCGTAAGCCTCCGCGAACGACGGGGTTTCAATTGACTTTCTTCCACGATTGCAGATTATTTGATCAACTAAAATAAAGGGGAATTATGTTTCTGAATTAAATGAATTTTAGACGCTTTGACACAACTTGTTCTTTCAGTTTTTAAGAGTCAAGAAAAAAAAAAGATGACTCTAGTCTCCTTCGATTTTTAATGAGCCTGAAGTGACAAGTGCTCAGATGGACCTTTTCCATTAAGGAGTCTGAAAAGGAACAAAAGGGACTGCTCTGGAAGCCTAGGTAGAGGGAGTACCAAACCAATCGCAAAACTGCATAATACTTTTTACGGTATGATAGTCAATCTTTCCGAATGCTGTGTTCAGTGCATTGCGATCGATAGGGCGGCAGACACGGCTTCCTATGGATAAAGGATTTAAGCCTATATGGGTCTCCCAAAATATAATCGACGGTACGTGGGAGCACAAGTCCGTACTGGCACTTATCGTCTCAAAGTGGAGGAATCACCCAACCATCAGTGAGAACAACAGTTACCAGGCTTTATGACGCCGGAATACGTCTCTAGCCTAGACCTCTAAATGTTGTGCGTTAAGTTCCAAAGCGTTGTTAGATTCATTGAATTTATTTTAAGTTGATCTTGTTTATGAAGTTTTCCTTTCGGGTTCACCACGAGATGTAGATGTAATTCCTAAAATGCAATCTAAAGATGATAAACAAACTTTTTATCTCTTTTATGCAATGAAAATCCTAGCTACTAGGGAAAAGAAAGACAGAATCTTTTCACAAAGAGCAAAGAGCACACTGTAAATGCACTTTCCTAAATCAAGCCAAACAGACTGTTTATATGCAAATGCACATGCATGTATTTGTTTTTGACTTTCTTAGTATTGATGCTAAAAAGAAAGTTGATGTACAAATCTGAATTTCTTTTCAAGCGACAAATATAAACAAGCTCTTTTTCGAAAACAAAAAATGGAGACGATTACAAAACCTTACGATTTTGAAATGAATACTTGTTCTTAACACTAGAAAATTACAAATTCAGACTAAAGGCAATAGTAACAGGATAATCGACCATCAACAGCGATCAAACTTTCTCCTATGATCGAAATCGACACTTGCAACAGATTCAAATCAAAGGACGACAGTACGACTATGCTACTTTTGTAAAGGAAAACTGTAAACGACTCAACAAACACACAAAAACATCTACAGTCCTTTTGTACAAAGGAGGCAGAATAACAGCAAGGAAAAGAGGTTTCAAACAGACATATACTGATCACAGGCAGCAAAATTCAGGGATAGAACTGGAAAGAATGAAGCACAAGAACCACAGCTGCATAGAGCTAGTCTGATCAGCGCACCAGTAACACAGAGAATCTGAAATGCAGCATAGGTTGCCCTTTTGGGAAGTGCGCTGAAATTCAGGATCTCTGAACAATACCTGCGCTGGGCCAGAAATGAGACTCTGTCCGGGTTCCAGGTCACAGTTTGCAGTTCAATCCTTGGTTTTTGGCCGAGTAAAAAGTAATCAGTAATGCAACAATCAAGGGTAGATCTAAGGAGGATCTAAGAGCTATCACAAGGGAAATCAGATAGTTTGTGAATCAGTTGTTTAAATCAAAAGCAGATCCAGTGAATGGATTGAAGCATCAGTTATCTACTTTGCATTTGTTATGGCAAATGTAGTTCAAAAGCTACTTATAAGTTTATGAAACAAACAACAAAGAATGATACACAAACAAACTAATTAGACACTCCCCAGTGGAGTCGCCATTTTGTTATAGGGAAAAGTGTCTATTTAGAACTACTCTATCCCACTAAGGTGTGACAGCTACCTTAGAAACAAACAGAGAAAAACTACTTTTGTATTTCCTTTATGAATTATAGATAGAGAGGAATAGAAAGAACCAACCTGTGTCTTGCGCTAATCCTTTGATCCAATCCCTCTCTTCTTTGATAGTCTCCAGCTACCTGCTCCCTTGCATGCCCAGCTTCACAAAGTACCTATAAGATCACAGAAGCAAAGCACTATACAAAGACATGGATCTATATTCATAAACAACTTAAGATCAGATTTAAGTTAACCATACAAATGTAACAAGCATCAATGATACAAAAGCATGGAGGAGAACTCAAATAGTTTTTATTGATAAACAAGAAAAGATCCAGGAGGAGTTACAACCAGTGGTTCCGACCCAGCATCAACCTCCCAACAAAGAAGCCCCTCTTCACCTCAAACAAAGCATAAATCACCCAACAATCTAATGTTTGTCTCTAGAAACCAACAGCAATTCCTTACAATATGCAAAATTCCAGCCTCTGGATCTCTGGGATGAGTGATCCATATATAGATATATGTAAGGAGGATGAGTCAGCTTGTGATTTGATTAATGTCTTTTCTCTGTCAGTTCTTGCTTCCACTTGGAGACTGAGGGCCTCTTACTCATCCTTGGTCGAATTCAGTGAGGCAAGTGTCACAGGAGAAGATTCTGGAAGCTTCCATTGCCTCTCCACCTCGCGGAATGACACTGCCATTTGTCATTTCTCGCCCATCGCACCCTATAGAAGGGAGTTTTGAAATGCAACGCACCCTCACAGTGCATTTGGGTGAGATGAAACGCACCTAGCCAGTGGAGCAGCTGCAATGATCCTGTTTTGACCAATTTTGAGCAGTTTCTGGTGGAGAACTTCTGGGAGACGCTGTAATCTGTTGACCTTGTTCCTTTAGGGGTTAGAACAACACTTTTAGGGACTTAGGAGCCCTTGGTTTATGGACATTTCATGCTTGGAGTTGTAGGGCACAAAAATGTCTATAACAATCCCAAGAGCCTTAGGTCCCTCTTGTACAATTTTTTCATTTCCTTTGAATGTATTTTCACTTGCATCTCTTATTTATACATTTACTATTTATGTTTCTTTTGTTGTAGGTCATATTGGTTAAATGATTGAAGTGATTTTTTTGCAGGTTATTTATAGAGTCACAAGCATTATGTAACCTTAAAACATTTTTTAAAAGTCATATTCATCATTGAAATACTTGGATTGGTTTACTAGTTCACAAATCTAGAATTTATGGAAGTCCCTTGTAGCAAAATAGTAGTAATTTTCTGCAATTTTTTAGAACGTGTTAATGAGCCTCATTTGAGTTGATTCCAATTGTATTGGGTCAAAAAAACATTCAAGTTAATAAAAAAAATCACCCCATAACATTTTCACTTGATTACGTTAGGAATTTGGTAGGTTAACTAGTTCACTAGTTCTTGAATTTCCAATTTTTATAGTAGTAATTTTCTGCTATTTTTTAGCACATGTTAACAATCGTATTTTTGAGTGATTCAACTTGGAATGGAGTCCTAAGACATCCTAATTAATAACAAAAATTTTCCCATCCCATTTTCATTTGATTTACTTGTGCATTCAACAAGTTATCTCGCTCCTATAGAAAAACAAGGCCTCCTATAGCACCTCCTGTAGCATCTATAAATGTAACTAGATATGCTGCAAAAGATTGGTTTTTGTCCCTTGTGATTTAATAATGACCCCTAGGCTCCAAAACCATGATTGAGTAAGACCAAAAACCTCTTAATCCTTGCCTCTTCTCCATTGCAATTCAACTCTGCAGTTATGGGTAGTGGACAGATTCATGACTTAAAGAGCATAATGATCATTTTCGTGATTACTTTATGAAGCACCTTATGAAATTTGTTGAAAAAATCTATCTTGAATGTATTTAATGAAGAATGATTTCATTTTGTTTCATACATCTTAAGCTATGGTTTCCATTTCTAACATTGATATTTCTATTTCATAGACTAGGCTTCCTTTTGATGTACCATTTACACTTTGCAAATAGGTTAATAGGATTAACGTTTACATTCATGTAAAGTAGAATAACCTCTCCTTTCTACAAAAGTAACTAGGATTTACTGACTATAAAATTAATTAGGTTTCCTTTCTACAAATAGAGTAGCATTTCCATTTCTGCAATTAGTTTATGCTTGGATTTCATGGCATTCACTTCATTGCATAAGATCAATGAAAGTTGGACACATTGCATGTTGCACATATAGTGTCAACACCTCTTAAGTTTGTATGAACCCCAAGTTGATAATTTAAGTTGGTATCCTTGGAAGTTGCAGCATTTTTGTTGTTTTTATCACTCTGTAATTTCTGAGGTTGCAAAATCAGATCACAGAGGTAACTACCAACCACTTTGGAAGTTGGGATCTAGCCCTACCAGCTTCAAAGAGAGCTCTCTATCAAATTTAAATTTGTTTTGATTAGAAATTTAGGCTAGTTATTGGGCTCAGAGTTTGGTTTTTGAATTGGTTTGGTTGGAACAACAAGGGAAGGCCATTGGGAAATGGAGTCAGAAGAGCTTGGGGTGATCAATTTGCAGAAGTATCAAGCTTAAGTGAAACAGGGAAAGGTAGGCATACTATTGGATCTTTTAGATTTAAATGAAATGAAATGGAAGAAGAGAAATAGATTCAATTGAAGCTAAAGAACAGTTAAGAATTCTTTAACTTGATATCAAAGGAAAAAATTTAGAATTGTCAACACCAAGTACAGAGTGCTAAGAAACAAATTATGTACTTATATTTTTTGTTTAACAATTACGAATAGAGAATACATAAGCATGATAGACAGAGAAAATAAACAAAGAACAGTAGATGCACTTCACCAAATAAATATGACACATGAATCCTGAAACAACTTGTTTTGTATTACTGCAAAAGGTCACTTAAACTCAGTGAACATCTTTACAATGAATGGTATTCTTTCACATTACAAATCCTGACCTCTACTACTTCAAATTATGAAGTATTTATACAAATTCTAAACTAAAATATCTTGAAAAAATATCAATATTTGTTACAAATATCTCAAACTGTTTTACACAAATAGAACTGAAATATAGGACATTCAAAACTAATGAATCTACCTGGAACTATCATTGTAGATTTCTGGTGAAAAAGAATAGCAATTCGAATTTGATAGCAACTCTTATTTGATGAGGTGGCCTCCATGTCAATAATTGTCTTTGATATTTTTCCTCCCGAAATTATGAAAAATAGGTTCCAATGATCCCTTTGTATGTCCCAAACAATAATATATTTTAGAAAACTGAGAGACATTTTTTACATGATGATGTTAGCAACAAAAGCCTCTTTCAGGTTTTGCAAATTCATTTCCACCTGCTTGGAAACCGCATTTGAAAACACTGGCTAAAAACAGGAAAAATCAAGAAAATATGTCTACAAATATTCACCTGAACCTCTCAAACCGTAATAGATGTTAGAAAACTGAGAGAGGTTTTTGTACATGAGGATTTTGTAAACAAAAACCTCTTTAATTTTTTGAAAATTCGTTCTCCTTTTTTTAAACCATGTTTGAAATTAATGTACTGTATAGGGAAAAAAACATAGTTTTAATTGCCATGAAACGATCATATGACATGGAGACAAGAGGAGACATGGAGGTGGGAGATGATAAGGAGGCACATGGTTGGTAGAAATAGTTTACATGTGAACACAGAAGGAAGGCATGGGAATGGAACAGTAAGCGGGAGTGAGATCAGGTGGGAGGAGATGCATGGCAGTAGGGGAGTGGAGGTGGAGGGTGACATAACTGAGAGTGCCGATTATGGCAAGAGCAACAAAACCGCTTCCGGAGAGGGTTAGGAGTGGTATATGGTAAGTGAGGGGGGATGCGAAATAGTGTGAGAGGGACACGTAGCAAAGGAGCCTGACGGGGGAAACACTTTTCGGACCCCCCGCCCCCACTGATGATAAAGGTAGGATGGCAAGGGGGGGGGGGGGGGAATCATTATTGGCCATTGATCTGGCGGAGTGGTGATCAGGTGGCAGATTGGAGCATGTAATTTAACCAAATACGAAAAATATCCATTTGTCGTTTTCAACTCTACAATAAAATCAAAGCCATAGTACCAAGGCCTTATTACAATTTATTTAATCACATTTAAATGATGTGATTAATTTAATATAAACTTACTTAATTATCCTCTAATGTTTCATTTCAACTTGCAAGCATATTTTTTTATTTTTCTCAAGGTTTTGACCCTTTTTTTTGGAAATAATTTACAACATGGAATATTAATTACAACATCTGAAATATAGTAATCATCAATAATAATCAAACAATCCTATAAAAATTATAGGACCCTAACATAAGCTCTAGCTAGGGATGGAATTATCCTTGTGAGGTGCCAAGAACACCATAGACTAGTAGCCTGATCCATTGGGTTGATCCCAAAACATGCAACCTATTCCGCCATAAAATCTTTGCTACTAAAAAACTCTCAAACTGAAATCAAAACCATTCTGCACAATGAAAAATGAAATATACACTTGAACTGAAATATGAAATTGCAATCTGAAACTGAAACTGGATAGAATGCTTGAAAAAATGTTCAAAGCATTGAGCTTATTAGCACACTGCTACCTACCCTATACTACTAAAAATCATGTTGAGTCAAATAATACAAAAATGCCAAAGAAGCTAGTCAAGTAGTTGTTGAAACAAGTGGGTTGCTTGACCGTTTGTTAGCACAATCAAAAGGACAACTTGACTTTTTGCCCATAAAATCAAAGTTGTAGAGTGCAATGGAAATTTTTGTTGGATCTGATCATGAAAACATGATTGAACACTTGACCTGAAAAGAACCTCCATGTATTTTGCAATAGGATCAGTAAAGACATGATTAATTAGTTTACCTTGCAAGCCTTCATTGACCAATTGAGTCTGGAATATTTCATCAGTTGTATTCTCAAGGTTAAACCCTGATTCCAACTGTTCAGTTTCAGCCTTATGCTCAAAAACAAAACTCTTGTCCCTCTGAAAATCAAAAGGAAATACAATCTCCTCTTGTTTTGGAGAAGGAATATTTTCCAAGAATTGTCTAGGATCTCAGAAAATATAGGACTGAATCTGAAAATCCAAAACTTCAATATCCTCCCGAATATTTCAGCAACTAACTCAAGAGAAAAACTTTACTTTCAGGAGAAAATTTGCTCGATTTCAAACAAATAAACACGGCCATTGAAATTTCTTTATCAATTTGAAAATAGGATAATTTATTCCTGACTTCTTTTAAAACTTCACAAGATAGTGGATTTGCCACATACCCTGTCATCTCGTTTAGAAAGAAATCTGATCAACTTGTAGTGGAATCGCCATGAATGCTCTAAAATATGGATTCTTTTACAGTGGAGTCAACCTAAAACTTTGAAGCTCTTGATACTTTGAACATGGAGTCACCAAGTGAATGATACAACCTTCTTGTGTCTAATCACTGACCACCATCAGTAATCAGATATGGATCTTGATATTCTTTTCTTAGGAATCTGAAATGTTCAGGTCCCCAGTATGGTCGCCAAAAATGTTAGCACTCCTCAGTGTCCTAAGGCTGAAAAAGGAGACTGACAGATGTAACCTCACACCAACCTTTTGATTTTGCCTCTAACCCTATCAAACCAGAGAGGTCTCTCTCTATGGTCATAGTGAAGGATTTGACTGGTGCAAGAATGGATTTTAGGCCAGATAGTTCAGCTCAATTTAGGGTTTTTAATTTTAGGCTTTTTGCTAGATGATGGTCTAGGTCTAGGGGGCTAGGTGTGAAAATGACAAAAACACAGTCTTAGCCTAGGAAACTGTCATGAGGCAGCCTAGGCTAGGGTTCGTAGAGAAATGTAGGATATGAAGGGGAATAGGTGAGGGAAGTGTTTTAGGGAAGTATGAAAGGTGTATATGAGTGTAGGGGAGCATGAAACTTAGGGTTGTACCGCTGATTTGACACAAATTCACATGGAAAAAAAAACGCAGTTAAACCCTAGGAGAAGGAATTTCACTGAATTTTTTTAAAAGATAGATGCAAGAGAAGAGTGCCAACTGATACTTACTTGTCCAAGAGGTATTAAAATCTTTGAATTTTTGAGATGAAACATTGTGGATGGTTTCTTTGTCTCCAATTCGAAAATGCAACAATGGATACCATAAGCGTAATGTAGGAGGAAAAGCGTAGCATAGGAGGGTAATTTAGGATTTCAAGGAATAATTTGGTTGCTCTAAAGGATGGAATGAAATTTGATGGTGGAGAGAGGTCTTATGAAAGTGGAATGAACAATTTAAATGCTTTGAATGGTATTTTATAAGTTGGAGGTCAATTTTTTTCTTAAGTCATGGAGGTGACATCATTGATATTTTTTAGAAATGATGCAATGTGACTGCAACATGATCTTACTTGAAATGAAATGTTACCTTTACCTTTATTCCTTTTGTTCCTTAGCTATTAACTCCATTTAATGATGACTCAACTGATGAACATGACTCCTTTGCTTTAAATGAAATGGAATTATGATGAAAAATGAAGTGGAAACCTAGATCATGACCTAAATGATGACATATTAACCATTTCATGACCTAAGACACCTTAATGAAGACATGACCATGGTGAGTGATGAAGGCTATGAGTAGGTGGAGGGAGTATAAGTGACCTAGACTTACTAACCAGTGACCAACTTGTTATTTGAAAACCTACTGAAACTATAAAAATTTAACCTAGGACCCTAATCAAAAATTTTGAAAGAGTACATTTGATCACCAGTGACTAACAAGACTCACAGACACTAATAGTTGAAATACTAAGGCTCATCACCAACCACTTGAGTTCTAGTTGTAGGTGACATCTGCAACTCTCTTTCAGTAGCCCTTTATCAATTCATCCAGATATTGTTCAAAAATATTAAAAAAAATGAACATCAAATCAAAGTTACATTTTTTGATGGCCTTACATAATGAAATTTTTCTTGAAATACCAACATACTGCACATTCATAAGAAAATCTCCAATAATTTGAATGTCAAGGGTCTCCTTCTTTATATACCTTATCAGGGTCTTCATGCCTTCTCTACAGATATGTCATGGCCAATTCTTCTAGTCATTTAATGTTGATTTCCTTTTCTATGTGACCATAGTTGCATCTTTCACGATCTCTTCTTTCTTTCTTCACATATTGCTCCACGGGAACTTTCATTCATATTTCCTTCATTTTTTTCAACCACCCCATATTCCATATTAGGGCATATTATGTTGATTTAATTTAGTCAATATGTGAACCATGCCTTCATGCATCTTTCCAAATGAGGATATCCCTTTTCTTTGATCATGCTCATGAGATAGAAAATTTACCCATGCAACCATATGACAGCATGACTCAATTAAATACATGCATACATACCTCTTTCCTTCTTTTAGTCATCTAGGATTCCTTCAACCTCCTTTCCTTGATTGAGAGTAATTCAACCATTTCAACATGTTGCATCCCTTTGTCACCATTCCATCATCATTCTAAACAATGAATCCCATATAAGGTGGAATTCTCAGCGAGGCACTTGCTTCCTCCAAGAGAGTTGAACCTTATAATGAAGAGTCCAATAGAGGATATAAATTATCCTCATTTGGCAAAAGATCATTTCTCATGATGATGATGTATGATAAATCCCTTCTATTATGCTATATGACTGTATTTCAACCATATGCACTACACATGCTTTCAATGAGGTTACCAAGAGCTACTTCCTTTATGTGATGACAACTACATCCATGTAGACTTCTACTTCAACTATTATTTCAAGCTTTTCTAATGATATCATGGGCTCTTGCTTCAATGGTATGCTTTTAGTATGATTCAATCTTCTACTAAGATGCATCTCATTATAATGTTTCTCATCTTGACTGCCATGGTGGAGATCTTTTCACCTCTCACTTCTCCTTGCTATGTATTGGAGAAACCCTAATAGTCAAGATCTATCCCTTCAGATTTCTTCTCATCAAGTTCTTCCACTTATTCAATGATATGGGCCTCATTTATTTCTTCCCTTTTTTGTCCTTCTTGAATTTTGGACAATTTCTCTTGTATTTCCCATATTTATGACAATCATAACATTTGATTTTTGATATATCCTTCTTGTTCTTTTTCAAAGGACCAAACCTTCCAAATTTTCCTTTATTGTAAGCCATGGAAACAAATTCTTGTGCTTGTTCGTTTGATCCCACATCTCATTTTTCCTTCAATAAAGTTTCTTCAATTTTACACAATGTCCAAAGTTCATTGAATGGGGTGTATTCCTTCTTTCCATAGATGCATGATGTAAAGTTGCCCCATTCCTCAGATAGTGCATTGAGAACTATGGTGGTAATTTCTTTATTAGGCATTTTTACTCCCAACTCTTGTATTTTGTCTCTTATTTATGATTGGTGTTCCTTCTTTCTTTGATAACTTCATCTTGTACAACACATTCCTCAAAGATATCACTTCTCCTGTAGTACTTACAAAAAACAATTCTATTAACTTGTCATATATGTTGTAATTATGATACAGGTGTTGTCCTTGATGGAAACTCACTCAGGACAATTCAGATTTGATAAAGGGAAACTCACATTACAACAGGTCAATTCAGAGGTAACAAGGCAATGGTACAAAAGAACACGAAGTTGGAACAAAGGACTACAGATCAGAATCAAGAAGTTGAAGAAAAATATATTTTAAGTCAATTTAAGTTGTATACATAGGTTCACCTTATCCAAGCAATGTATACATGATGTCTCACATAACAATAAGGGCATATACCTATGCACTCACTTTCACAAGAGGAAAAGCATGTATGGGTTGGAAAATCAAGAAATTGTAGGATTAAAGAATACGAAGGGTCAATACCATGGTATTAACCCACAATATTAAGCGAAGTAATGGTTATTTGATCCCGTCCAAGAATACCGTAGGCTCTAAGTGTTGTTTTGGTCTGAGGTATTAAGGAAGGCCAAAAATTATATAAGGAGGAGAAGATCAAAGGAACATGTGTGCAAGTGAAAGGGTTTCTCAAGAATACTTCTATCTGAAGTATATTTTATGTTGAAAGGGCTATCATTATGATATGATCTGAAATATTTTGTGCACCTTGAATATAATGTTGGATCAGGATCATGAGACCTAAAATGAATTCATTATATGATTTGATATTGGTTGGGCTAGATCTGATTGCTTATGCATGTTTTATTCATTAAATGTCATGTTCTGGGTATGTTTGAAGTCTAGAATAGTAGCAAAGTTGTAAGTTAATATTTGCAGATTTATATGTTGGATCGCTGTTGGGTCCCTATAATACTAGTGATTACCCCATTACTATTGTAGTTATACCCCTTATTTATATTGATGTGCCCCTATTACCCACATATTGTTATTTCTGTGCCCCATAGAATCCCTCTATTATTATTTTTGTGGCTTTATATTATTATTGTTAGGTCGGCTGGATTATATTGTGACTCCTTAGACTCCTATATATAGAAAGGAGGTTTTGTCATTTGTATCATCCAAGAATTGTTCATTTATGTAATGTAAAGGAGGTTTCCCCCTCGAAGAGGCTGAATTCTAAGGCGTTGATCTTTCTTTTCTATTTTTTCTTGAGCTGGTTTCATAACATTTGGTATCAGAGCTTTGGATTCTAGGGTTTCGCTGCTCCAAACAGGTCATCGTGGCATTTTCGCTATAACTTTTTTTCTGTGACGTTTCAGAAGTCGCAAAAAAAACTCATTTGATAAGAAATCGCGCTGAAGCTTGGGTCCAAATTTCAGAGTTTTTCGCGCGACATTTTCAGAGATATGATCTGAGGAAGTTGGTCTTTTTGCAGACTCCTGAATTACACTCAAAACAGGTGACCTGGGGAAAATCTTCATAACTTTCTTTTTGAGCATCAGATTGAAATTTCATAAGAAGTTACAGAAAGAGGACGGACTGTAGTTTTCTTTTATATATTTTTTAGAGTCAAAGATTGAAACAGTGACACGTGGCACGTCGTACAAGTTCGCTCTACTGAACTAGTCTATAATCAAGTCATTGTGGGAGATTTCGCATAACGCTTCCTTAGAGAATCCAATTTGGGTCAGACTTGTGGCATTGGAAAGAGGACACAGAGGGCTACTACAGGTCACAAATTCAGAACTAGATAATCAGAAAGTACAGAGATACATCGGAGGCAATATCGAGCTCCTACAAAGTGAAAAAAGGTGTGTAGATTTTCTTTAATTTTTGCTTAAGCTTGGTTTGAAAATTTATTTTGAAGGAATTCAAAGGGCATATTAGAGAATTATTATCGGTAACTGATGCCCCAAGGAAAGAAAATGCAAACACCTAGTAAGGAGCCTGGAAGCTCTAGCATGACTCATGAAGAAGAAGAAGAAATGTTATATGATATATCAAAATTACAAGAACAAGTGCAACGAGTGTCACTTGCACAAAAAGCAACAGAATCTAAAATGGATGGTTTAAGGAAAGATGTAGAAGCTAATATGGACGGTTTAAAGAAAGGTGTAGAAGCTAAGATGGATGGCATGGAAGCTAAGGTGAATGGCATGGACGCTAAAATTGATGGCATGGATGATAAGATGGATAAGTTGCTACAAGAAATGGTCACTAAGGGTGAAAGAGTACTAAAGGAAACTCATGATGAGAACAAAAGAAATGTTAATCATGATTCCATAGACTCTAATGTTGGATCGAAGACTCACCATGTTCCAAAAATCGATATGAGGAAGTTTGATGGCAAGGATCCCGCCACATGGATATTACAAATGGAGCAATTCTTCGATCTCAATAATGTGCAAAACACACAAAAGGTACGTATGGCAACTTTATATTTGGAACCAAATCAGTTTGTATGGTATCAATGGCTTTGTTCTCGTAAACAGTTTATCACTTGGGCAATTTTTATGGAAGAATTGATAGCACATTATGAGGATACAAAAAGCAACACTTTTTTTAGCCAATTGATAAGTCTCAAACAAAAGGGTTCAATAATGGAGCACATTGAGGAGTTCCAAAAATTGAACATAAGGGTAAAAGATATTCCAGAGGAGCATAGGATTGATGTGTTCATAGGGTCTTTAAAGGATAATATCCAACATGATGTGCGCCTTTGGGAACCTGATTCATTAGAGAAGGCATTCAGGTTAGCAAGAAAAATGGAAAGCAAAATTATGGCAACTAGGAAGCATACCATTCACAACTATAAAGACGGAAGTGTTGTTGCCCATAGTCTTCCACAACCTACAAGGTTGACACCACAACAATTGGAAGAAAAAAGAGCAAAAGGGCTTTGTTACAATTGTGATAGAAAATACACAAAAGGTCATAAGTGTGCTGAGAAGAAATTATTCTACATAGATTGTGAAGAGGAAGAAGAAAAGGAGCAAGAAAGGTCAAAAGAAGAGGATATATTCCAGGAACAAAGCCTAGATGAAGAACAAATAAATCCGACCATATCTTGTAATGCATTGGCGGGAATTACCACTCCTCAAACCATCAAGATAGAAGGACAAATCAAGAAGAAAAAGGTAATAGTGTTGATTGATTCAGGAAGCACCCACAATTTTATTCATTGTAGGGTAGCAAAAGAATTGAATTGCTTCCTATATCCAGCACCAGAGTGTCAAGTGATGATTGCAAATGGAGGAACAATAAATTGTTCTGGAAAGTGCCATAATATCAAGCTATCCATGGGAGAATATGTATTGACTAGCCCAATGCTTTCCATTCCAATGGGAGGTGCTGATGTTGTACTAGGAGTCCAATGGCTACAATCCTTGGGTACAATAGCTTTTAATTTTCAAGAACTTTTCATGAAATTTTCTGTGGAAGGAAAGGAAGTTGAATTAAGGGGTATTGCAGGGAAACCAGGAAAGATAATCAGCTCTAATGGCATGACAAAGCTTCTAAAAAAGGAGCAAAGAGGTGTAATTGCACAATTATGTTCGCTAGATGTTTCCACATTGGAATCATCTATTTCTCCAGATCTCCAAAAAGTCCTGGACAATCATTCCAAGGTATTTGAGACTCCCAAAGGTCTCCCACCTATGCGTGATCATGATCATGCTATTCATCTGATTCCAGGAAGTGTTCCTCCAAACATCAGGCCGTACAGATATCCATATGTCCAAAAAAGTGAAATTGAACGTATGGTTGCAGAAATGCTAGAGGCTGGTATAATTCAACCGAGTCAAAGTTCTTTCTCAGCTCCAGTAGTATTGGTGCACAAGAAGGATGGATCATGGCGCATGTGTCCAGATTATAGGGAGCTCAACAAGCTCACTATTAAAGATAAGTTCCCCATTCCTGTCATTGATGAATTACTGGATGAATTGCATGGATCAATTTACTTCACCAAGTTGGATCTTCGTTCGGGATATCATCAAATCAGAATGAAGATTGAAGACATTCCAAAAATGGCATTTAGAACTCATGAGGGTCATTATGAATTTTTGGTCATGCCTTTTGGCCTTACCAATGCACCTTCAACATTTCAAGGTTTGATGAATTCAATTTTCAAACCATTCCTTAGAAAATTTGTGTTAGTATTTTTTGATGATATACTAATCTACAGCAAGTCTTGGAAGGATCATGTTGAACATGTTGACAAGGTGCTACAACTATTGGAGGAGAAACAATTATATGCAAAAAGATCCAAATGTTTCTTTGGAGTCCAGGAGGTGGAATATTTGGGTCATATTGTATCTCATGAAGGAGTTAAGGTAGACCCTAGCAAAATTAAAGCCATTAAGGAATGGAAAATCCCCACATCCATAAAGCATCTGCGAGGATTTCTTGGGTTGACAGGGTATTATCGCAAGTTTGTTAAGAATTATGGGAGAATAGCAGCACCCTTAACAACATTATTGAAGAAAGATTCATTTTCATGGACTCCGGAAGCAACAAAGGCCTTTAAACATCTTAAGGAGGCAATGTGCCAAGCACCAGTCTTAGCTACACCGGACTTCACAAAAACCTTTATTGTGGAATGTGATGCTTCAGGAAATGGAATTGGTGTGGTTCTAATGCAAGATGAAAGACCCATTGCTTTTGAAAGTCGTCCAATCAAGGGAAAGTTTTTAAGCAAAGCTATTTATGAGAAGGAAATGTTGGCAATACTCCATGCACTTAAGAAATGGCGACCCTACCTAATGGGAAGACACTTCAAGGTAAAAACGGATCATGATAGCCTTAAATACTTTTTAGAACAAAGATTATCCTCTGAAGAGCAACAAAAGTGGGTCACAAAGATGTTGGGTTATGACTTTGAAATCATCTACAAAAAAGGGAAGCAAAATGTGGTGGCAGATGCACTCTCAAGAAAGGATGAGGATATGGAAGCATTGTTGTGTGCCATTTCTATTATCCAACCAGATTGGATAAACGAAGCAAAGGAGGAATGGAAGAATGACGAAGAAGTGTGGGCACTTATTCGAAAGCTACAACAAGATTCAAGTACTTCTGATACATTTAGCTGGAAAAATGATTCGTTATGGTACAAAGATCGCTTATACCTCTGTAAGAATTCCCAGCTAAAACAAAAGATTCTTATGGAATTGCACACTTCTCCCTTAGGAGGGCACTCAGGATTTTTAAAAACTTACCACAGGGTTAAGAAGGAATTTTTTTGGGATGGCCTTAAATCAGATATTCAAAAGTTTGTGGCAGAATGTTTGGTTTGCCAACAAAATAAAGTTGAAACAATTAAGACACCGGGTCTATTACAACCTTTATCCATTCCAAGCCAACGTTGGGAGGAGGTTTCAATGGATTTTATCACAGGTTTACCCAAGTCTGAGGGAAAGAGTGTCATCATGGTGGTAGTTGACAGACTTACCAAGTATGCACACTTTTGTGCATTATCACATCCATTTAAAGCCAGTACAGTTTCTACTGCATTTATGGAAACAGTTCAAAAGCTACATGGAAACCCAAAGATTATTGTAAGTGACAGAGATCCCATTTTCACTGGAAATTTTTGGACAGAATTATTTTCTTGTCTTGGTACTCAGTTAGCTCATAGCTCATCTTATCATCCTCAATCTGATGGGCAAACTGAGATAGTAAACAAATGTTTGGAAGGATATCTTCGTTGCTTTGTATCTGATAAACAGACACAATGGGTCAAATGGTTGCCTCTGGCTGAATGGTGGTATAACACTTCCTTCCATACAGCAACAAAAATGACCCCATTTATGGCACTTTATGGGTACCAACCACCATCAATCACATCATATTTAAGAGAAAATTCTAAGGTTCAAGCAGTGGAACATCACATCGAACATCAACAACAAGTCCTCCAACTCTTAAAGGATAACCTCGTGTTGGCACAAAATAGAATGAAACAACAGGCAGATCAACATCGCAGTGAAAGAAGTTTTGATGTAGGTGATTGGGTATTCCTACGGCTACAACCATATAAGAAAATGTCCCTAAAGCAAGCTAAGAAGGATAATAAATTATCACCAAAGTATTATGGTCTGTACAAGGTGTTGGAAAACATTGGTACTATGGCATACAAATTGGAGCTTCCTGCAGTTTCTCAATTGCACCCAGTTTTCCATGTTTCATTTTTAAAGAAGGTTATAGGCGACAAGCTCCCAGTTCAAACAATATTGCCAGAACTTGACGAGGAAGGAAAAATTATATTGGAACCGGAAGCAGTCACAGAAACAAGAACTCGACAGCTACGAAATCGATCAATTTCAGAGTATCTTATCAAGTGGAAGAACTTATCCGCTGAAGATTCCACATGGGAGGATGAGAATTTTATGCAGAAGTATCCAGAACTACTCAAGCGTTGAGGACAACACGTTTTTTGAAGGAGAGGGGCATGTTGGGTCCCTATAATACTAGTGATTACCCCATTACTATTGTAGTTATACCCCTTATTTATATTGATGTGCCCCTATTACCCACATATTGTTATTTCTGTGCCCCATAGAATCACTCTATTATTATTTTTGTGGCTTTATATTATTATTGTTAGGTCGGCTGGATTATATTGTGACTCCTTAGACTCCTATATATAGAAAGGAGGTTTTGTCATTTGTATCATCCAAGAATTGTTCATTTATGTAATGTAAAGGAGGTTGCCCCCTCGAAGAGGCTGAATTCTAAGGCGTTGATCTTTCTTTTCTATCTTTTCTTGAGCTGGTTTCATAACAATCGCCTTGGTAAATGTGCGTATACACACAAGTTCGACTCTTCCAAGTAGCATATGCAAAAGGAAAGACCGTTGTTCATAAATGACTGATCTATCTTATCAGTGATGTTGTTTTACTATTGTGTGTCAATGATGTATTCTTAGATCTGAAAGTAAAACTGAATGCATAAGGAGTTTGTGTCTGATTGATTAATTGATTAAGTGAGAAGGGTTATCTTTGTTGCTGACTGTCTGGATCTCTGTAAATTGACAGTAGATGTTCAGAATATTACTGGTTGGTATAGATTTGATTCAGAAGTTTGTATGATTCAGTAGTTTGGAGGTATACACAGGTTTTGTTACAGGAAGTAGCGTATACATACAGGTTGGGTTCATTAAAGTAGTGTATACATTCTGATGTATGATTTTTGAGGTTGCAGCTGGTTCTGAATGATGATGCAAGTTTCTAGGTTCAGCACAGTGTTTTGGTGATAGTGATCTGACTGTTCAGATTGACTGGTTGTTAGTTGATGCAGTTATTATTATAGAGTTTGAGCTTCAAAGTTTTTGATGGGTCCAGTGTGAAAATTTGATGAAACAAGGCCTTCATATTGTGTTGTTGTGTACCAGGAGCATCCAATCTGAAAATTAATGAAACGTGGTCCCTGGAGGAAGAGAGAAGGTCGTAGCCTTCTGTAGGTCGGTGCCTACGTACTAGTAAACATATTGGCTAGTACAAGAGCTAGGGGGTTGTAGCTCCCTTCCAGTAGAAGCTGGAAAATGAGAGAAGCTTGTAGCCTTCACCAGGTGGGTGCCTGCATACTAGTATGAGTCTACACCATTACAATATTGTAAACCAGTTTTCCTTATATTAAGAAGACAAAGACGACAACAACAGGTGTTTTTTCTCCCACATTATGTTTCCACCTTAAATCTTGGTGTTCATGTGTGTTGCTTATGTGTGATGGTTTATTATGTTATTACTACACTTAGTTATTGTGTAAAATGATATTGATGCACTGATTAAAGATCAACACATGATAAATTAACTAAATCATAAGTTATCTGGGTATGCATTGGTTTCTTTAATCACAGTAGCATGCACACGCAAGTTCACTTCACTGAAGTAGCATATATAAATCTGATTTGGAAATGAAATATTATTGAATTATAAATACTGATTCACCCCCCCTCTCAGCATTATTTTCAACAATTGGTATCAGAGCAGGTCCTTCAGAAGAAGCTTGATCTCTTGAAGGGAGATCTTTCAAGATGAACAATCACAAAGGCATGGGATCTATCAGACCACCAATCTTCAATGGGAACAACTTGGTATATTGGAAAATAAGAACCAGGGCATATCTTTAGTTGCTTGGAGCCGATGTTTGGGAAATTGTGGAAGGAGGATACCAATTTCCTTTAGCAATACCTACAGATAAAGTAGGTAAGAAGTTATACGAAATGAATGCCAAAGCAATCAGTCCTTTATTGGGAAGTCTGTAAGAATCAGAATTCATCAAAGTCATGCAACTTAAGACATCCAAAGAGATATGGGACAATATCATTCAGAGCTACGAAGGGGACTCCCAAGTAAAACATGCTAAGCTCCAAACTCTCAGAATTTAGTATGAAACTCTTAAGATGCAAAATGATGAAAGTATTGCTAGTTACTTTTTGCGTGTAGATGAGATTGTTAATTGTCTGAAGAATCTGGGTGAAGAGATAAAGGAGGCTACTTTGGTAGAGAAAATTTTGAGATCATTGTCTTCTAAATTTGATTCAAAATTATTTGCCATAGAATAAAAGAAGGATCTTCAATCTATTAATGTGGTTCAACTTCATGGAATTATAACTGCCTTTGAAATGAGGAAAGGAGGTCCATCGGATATGAGAGAAGTCGCTTTCAAAGCTTCAGTTAAAGGAAAAGAAAAGGAAGAGCACAATGAATCAGGATATATTTCAAAAGAAGAAGATGAGGTAAACTTTGTCAAGAAGATTCAACGAGGCTCCAAAAGATTCAGAGGTAAGCTACCATTCAAATGTTCTGATTGTGGTAAAGTTGGTCATTATGCTGCAAAATGTCCTCATAAAGATAATCATTAAAAAGGAAGGAAATTGTAAAAGGCTATAGAAAATAGGTTGTTAATAGAAGAAGTTACAATACTCATGAAGATAGTGATGGATTATCTAATAGTGATGAAGATGAAACTGAACAAGATTATAAACCACTCATTGCTTATGACAATGATGATTTTTTGGATGCCTTAGAAGAGGAAGACTTTCTTGAAGAAATCACTATACTCAAAATATGTTTGGAAGAAAAGAATATGATCATAGACACGTTGACACATCAACTTGCTGAAAGAGAAAAGCACAATGAAAAACTAGAATGTGAAGTTGTGGGTCTAAGAAAATAACTTGAGAAGACAAAATCTCTTAATCTTAGATTTCCTAAAGGATTAGAAAATTTAAATGAAATCATCAAGGTTCAGTTTTCTCCTCTTATAAAGACAGGTATTGGATATACTGAAGAATCATCCCAATCACAAAATCCATCAACCTCCACCAGAAGCTATCTTGATGCAACAAAGACTTGTAACACCCTCCTCCCACATCTACCCAAGCAATCAGCCAGTCGAGGTAAACATGCGACGAGAAGCCACTATGATAAGATTCAACCTCCTTGGTAACTTTAAGGAAATGGAATCGACAGAACATCACATAAAGTCATCCAACTTCATCCAAATAACCTTCAGGAGACAAGTCAACCACTCAGATTGCCTATCCCTGGGTCCCACTACTGTTTGAGAGACTTAAGGGCAGGGTAACGCTCCCTAGACACTGCCCAGGCAAGTTAGTTTCAGGACTAACACTCCCCAGACACTACCCAGGTGCTTTATAATGCTTCCCAAACACTGCCCAGGCAAGTTAGTCTCAGCACTAATGTTAGCATTCCGAGATTTGAGCCACCTTTTTCGGCCTAGAGCCCGGGACATTGCCCAAAATGGAATGATCACTTAGAATTAGTAAGGATGCAAGGAAACAATGATGCAAAAGCAATAATATGAACAAGATCATCACCAGACCCCTACTAGCCATGACAAGCATTTTGTCAAACATATCATCAACATGTAACCTGTAGGTGTAAATAACATAATTAAGTGTAGGGATCGCATACTTATCTGAGAATAACTATGAACCATTATTCCCTCATGCCATTTGCTGCATTATCCTCCATTAACTCATAAAAAAATTATCTATTCATATACAAGTAAAAACATGTTGAGATCCATACATAGTTGTTGTCATGAAATGTGCATATAACTAGCATAATAGGAATAGAAATACAAAAAACATATTAGCCATCAAAATCCATATATATATATATATATATATATATATATATATCAATACATTTTCACATGAAAATCAAGGGAATGAATTTCTCATTAATAAATGCAATGAACCAACCGGTGATGGGACTACCATGTTCCACCCAACCATAGATTGGCTGAGCCAAGTCTCTCTTCAGCCAATCACCCCCGTGCCATATTCCAAGCATGAATGTGGGACTCATAGAACACATCAAAAACACCAATCAATGTGGATGCCACCGAAGTTCTCTGCCTACACCGTGAGGAATTTGAGTGCCTCCTAGTCTCTCAAGCTTTACTGTGCATTCGCAATCTGATCCAGGGATCACTAGGCCCTACACCAAGACATATTATCTAGGCTTTATTGTGCATTCCAACCCAGAATCACTAGGCCCAATGGAGAGAAAATCCACCTCTTGGCTTTACTCTATATCCCGCCACTCACCGGCAAGGATTCCTAGGCCCACCGAGGCACACAATCTGGCTTTACCACAACCCACAGTTCAGTTCAAGGGTTACTAGGCCAGTGGCTTTGTGCATCCTCAGTCTGGTTTAGGGACCACTACCACTATGTGTTTTTCAATTCAGAGATCCACCCCACTCAGCTTTGAATCCAATCTGTCCATCCCCCAGAAGACGCATGAGAGAACCCATCTCATCAAAGCTATCAGGAAATGGCAAGGATAGGCTGAAAATACTGTCACACATTTCAAAACCTATGCCATGGTAGAAAAGAAACACATGAAATCCCATGCATGCCAAATCTAGCAAGGAAAATACACATGCAAGTTGATACCTGCAATGAAGCTTATTGTAGTTGCTTGATCCTGCCTTTCCTTGCTTGATATTTTCTTCCTCTTGCCTTCTTTACCTTTCTTGCTTCAATTCCAAAGTGCTCCAAGAAAACTTTGTGTCCAAGAGTATGAGAGGGAAAGAATAATGAGAGAGTTCCAAAGCTAAACTGACAAAAGGTTCACACTGAAAGGAAGAAGCTTGCCAACTAATCCTCAGAAGCCTTTTTATTAATGAGGCCTCTATTTTCTTCATTTACCATTATTTTCCTTCAATTTCCTCCTCACATGCAACTTGTGACCTTTCACCTTCCTTTTCTCTAATTTCCATTATTTTCATAAATAATGTGTCAAAATACCTTTTTTCCTCTTTAATTCCTTAGCCATTTCCTTTGCCAATTTCCTTAGCCATAAACAACCAAATGAACACACACAAGGATGTCCTGCCCACCATTCAGCTTGGAATACGTGTCCCATCATCTGTGGTATTCATATATTTTTACATGGAATTTTCACCAAGGCTGTTACAAAACCCTCCCCCTTGGGGGAACACCGTCCTCAATGTTCTATGACACTTATAACCAACAAGGCTGCTGAAAACAAAACATACTGCCCATGGAGCTTTATAACACAACTCGTTGCAGTGTTTACAATGAAAGACCTGCTCAAAATCAAAACATCGGGACAAAATGACAACATACTGCATACTGGAGCTTTATAACATAGCTCATTACGATATTTACAATAACCACATATACATATACACACATGCACATTTTCTTAACCAGAAAATAAAGGATCTGATGCCTGTATCTATCAATAATGGAATCCAGAGGATCACACCTCCACCCTCAAAGTAATATCAAGATTCACCTCCTTCCTAGGAAGTCCAGAATCCACTGCAAAGTCAAATCTTCATCCAATGTCTAGCGCTATAATCCTGCGCAACTAGTCTCCTTAGTGAACAATTACCAGCTCATTGTTCTAGGGAGCACTCCCAATGTGCATCTGATTCCATCTGGCAATGCTAATGACCAAAAAAATCCATCCATGACCTTCCCTTCTCTGCTACACAGTTCCTCGGGAATTCGGTCACCTCTTCCATGCAATCATTCACCTTCCAAGTTCCACTGGCACCCCCATCTTGGGCAGTCCATCCCTTGGCAAGGCTTCCTCGCATCAGAAGATACAAAACCTAAGATGCTTCCCCAACACATCATACTAGTCATATCATGCTCATGGAAGTTAATGGACACTATTGGGTATCGGTGACCCACAATGGCCCTACTCCTGAAGTGCTTGACGAGCATACTTCTGCATGTTTCAATTCCTTTGTTGCTGCTACTAATTCTTGTAGTCGATTTCAATCACCCAACAAGGCATTTCATGCAATCCTAGACCAAGAACATAACTTCCATTAGATTTGAAATTAATTGAAATAAACTCACATCATACCTCATTGGTAGCTAGTCAATAAGGTACATTTACAATCTTGTTCGCTTCCTATCACAACAAATCAAACTAGCATATTTGACTAAAACGTGTATAAAAATATCACATCAGGTTAGCTCAAAACATAACCATCAAAATCATAAATCACATGTAACCATGATCCGGATTTACACAGGAACGCAACAAATTATAGAGATAACCATATACACAAAGATGCAGCGGAAATAATCCTTCATTTCATTAATGGAAAATACTGAAATATGCTTACAACTAGAAATGGAAATAAACCAGCTAGGGCGATGGTAGCTTATCTCTGAGAAGAGATGTGTTGGCTACATGCCTCTGAACTGTGTTACAATGAGGCTCGAAGACCTATTTATCGTTGAGAAACAATGGAAAACCCTTAACATTCCAAAACCTAACCCTAGGAGATGAAACGCCAAACTGTGGGCCCCGTTTGGGGTAAATTGGTACATCAACTTCCTGGGGTCGTAACTTTGGCATATGATCTCCGTTTGACGCGTACAATAGCTCATTAGAAAGATCTATCCGAGCACTATCATTGTTGGAACAGGAAACATTGGTCCATTCCATGGACCCATCTTGCCCTCGGATTCCCCAAAAAACGTCGTTTAGGGCCTCAAAACGGCTCTGGAAGTTCAGGACCCGAAAAACTACTCAAAATAGTAAGTTGTGCTACAATTAAGGAAACTGAAAATGCTGAGAAAGACAATGGTGGGGGTCCAGGTGGACTTGGCAGGTGGCCACCAATATCCACCTGGATCATTCCTCCCCCCTTAGGAAGCAATGGTCTCCATTGCGTTGAGCTCCTCCATGAGATGAGGAAACTTGTGCTGAACTTGTTCCCTGGTGAGCCACTTGTCCTGCTGAAGGAGTTGGCCTGCTTTGACAACTCGATACAGTTGGATATTCTGTTGGCGAGTGTTCTTGATCTGTGTGTCCATGATCCGATCAGTTGCAGCTTGTTCCGTGCAATCTGGATTTAATTCTGTGGGTTTGAGCTGTTCTGCAATGTCGGATGTGTCTAGCAATGGTGGAAAGTATGGCCGAAGGCGGTCCACATTGAACACTGGGTGCAAGCCACGGAATGGGGGAATGCTGAGCTCAAATGCATTGTCTCCCATGGCCTTAGTAATGGTGTAAGGACCATATCGAAGTGGTCTCAATTTCCGATAGGCTCCAGTAAGGTGTTCCTTCTGCAAATGCAACCAGACTTTGTCGCCCACCTGAAACTTGTGTGGCACCCGATGTTGATCATGTCACTGCTTGTACTTGGCATTTGATTTCTCAAGAATGTCATGGACCTGCTGGCGAATATGTTGGATGCGCTCAATGAAGCTGGTGGCCTTATCTATTTCGGACTGGACATGAGCTGAATTCATGTGAGTAGCTGCAAGTGGCATGGCACATCAATGGGGCATAGTGGCTGGAATCCCAAACCCACCTGAAAAGGGCTATGGCCAGTGGAGCTGTGAAGAGCTCGGTTGTAGCTGTGCTGAACATAGGGGAGGCTCTCGTCCCATGTGCGTGGATGCTTTGAGTTATACATGCGCAGAATGTGCACAATAATCCTATTGACAACCTCTGTCTGGCCATCAGTTTGAGGATGGAAGGTTGTGGACTTCGTGAGTTTGGTGTCCAGCATTGACCAGAGACTGGACCAAAATGTGCTGAGAAACCGACTGTCCCGATTTGAGATGATAGACTGTGGGATCCCAAAGTGCACCCACACTCGTTCAAAGAAGAGTTTAGCAGTGGCTTCTGCTGTGATATTCTTCTTGCAGGCCATCATAATGGCCATCTTCGAGAACCTGTCGACGACCACAAAAACACAGTCATTTCCATGTTTAGTGGAAGGAAGCCCTGACATGTAATCCATGGAGATAGATTCCCAAGGTCGACTAGGGGTAGGCAGCGGGGTATAGAGGCTGTGCTTCTTAATGGTCGGTTTGGCAATGGCACAGGCAGTACATGATCGGATGTACTTCCCAACATCCTGTCGAAGATTCGGCCAATAGAAATAGTTTTGCAGTACTGCCACTGTTTTCTGGACCCCGAAATGCCCAGCAGCCCGACTGTAGTGTGCTTCCCAAATCATCTTGGCACGCTCGCTTGAAGGAACACAAAGGTGACCGAGGTGGCATAATAGGGCATCCTGGAGATGAAAATCTGCAACATGCCGACCCTCCAAGAGTGTCTGGTATGTGTGGCCGAATTCTGGGTCGCTTTTGTAGAGAAGTGGCCAATCAGAAGTCTCGTGCCCACAAGAGTTGAGCACGGTGGTTAGCGCCATGATCGGTGGTCGACTGAGGCAATCTGCAACATTATTGGTGCTGCCGTTTTTATACTTGATATTCAAGTGAAACTGTTGCAGGTATGTAGACCACTTCTGATGGCGATCATTCTGCAATTTCCCTTGGGTCTGTATGAACTGTAGAGGTCGATGGTCTGTGTGGATGACCGTTTCCTTCCCCAAAATTTAATGCTTCCATTGTCGGCAGGCCTGTACAATGGAATACATCTCTTTATCATAAGTGGGGTACTTCCGGACTGTGTCTGAAAGTGTTTCACTGTGATATGCTACTGGATGTCCATGTTGAGTAAGGACTGCCCCAATAGCATAGTCAGAGGCATCTGTCTCGACCTCAAATGGTTGTTGTAAATCTGGTAACGCGAGCACTGGTGCCGTGCAGAGGCGATCCTTCAACTCCCTGAATGCCTTCTGTTGAGATTTCGACCAAAAGAATTTTGCTTTCGCCCCGCCCTTGGTGACTTGACTCAAGGGCCAAGAAATATGAGAAAACCCCAACACAAACCTGCGGTAGAAGTTGGCAAGACCCAGAAAGCTGCGGAGCTCTGTTAGAGTGGTTGGAGAGGGCCAATCCCGAATGACTTGGATCTTGGCTGGATCGACATGCACCCCCTCTTCATCAATGATGTATCCCAGATACTGAACCTGGGTCATGCCAAAAGTGCATTTCTCCAAATTGGCACATAGCTTGTGTTGCCGCAGTGTTTGGAGAACCTGTCGAATGTGGTGGAGGTGCTCTTCCCAACTCTGGCTGAAGATCAAAATGTCATCCAAGTATACTACTACAAAGGAGTTGGTGAATGGCCGCAAGATGTCATCCATTAGCCTCATAAAGGTTGCAGGAGCATTCGTCAATCCGAAAGGCATGACCAACCATTCGAAGAGGCCCTCCTTGGATTTGAAGGCAGTCTTCCACACATCGGAGGGTTCGATTGGTACCTGGTGATATCCTGACTTCAGATCGATCTTGTTGAAATATTTCACCCCCTTTAGTTGGTCTAGGAGGTCATCAATCCGCGGGATCGGGTACCTATTACGGATAGTGATCTTGTTCAGCGCCCGATAGTCAATACAGAGTCTCCATGTCCCATCCTTCTTCTGTACCAACACGATCGGACTCCCACAGGGCGATGAACTCGGACGAATGTGACCTTTCTGCAGGAGCTCCTGAATATGCCTCTTGATTTCATCGTTCTCCAGAACGGAGCACCGATAAATTGGTCCATTGGGTAGCGGTGCACCTGGGGTCAGATCAATGGAGTGCTTGACTTGACAGTGCAGAGGAACCCCTGCCGGGGAGGTGAAGATGTCCTCGTACTCCTCCACAATCTTGTCCATCTGTAGTTGTTGTGCAGAGGGACCCCGTTTGGAGGCCGCGACCACTGTCTTCTTCTTTCCTTGAGGGCGTATCATCAGGAAAACAAATTTCCTGGTTTTGGAAATGATCTTACTGCATTGTTTTGCAGTAATCAAAGAGATGGCGGCAGGTGGTGTTACCTCTGGTATCCTGAACAACTTATTTCCCAATGTAATAATAACAGCACGGGGCCTTGATTCATACATAGCATGTCGCTTCCAGAAGTATGGTTGTCCTAGTAATACATCACAAACTTCAAGGGGAGCAATGTCACACAATACCTCATTCGTGAAGGGCTTGATGTTGTATGGAAGGCGACACTGCTGGCTCACGCGAAGATCTCGTCCTTGGTGAAGCCACCCAATGGTGTATGGTTGTGGATGTGTTGTGGTCGGTAAGCCCAACCACTTCACGACCTCTGCCGAAATGAGGTTCTTTTGACTCCCGCTATCAACAATGAACTGTATCGGGGAGCCCTTTACGCACATCTGGGAGTGGAAGAGACGCTTCTCCTCCTCTGGGTCTTTGGGTTCATTTTTCTGGATCTTTGTGGTAGCAACAGTGGCGCTGGGATCTGCATCAATGATCTGCTTCCCTTTTTCATACCCCTTATCGGGTTCTGACTCAGAGTCAGAACATGCATCTGATTCTGAAACCTTTAGCTCAGCCACCAGTGACTGCTTGGCCCGACACTCACTTGTGTTGTGAGTGGAGCTCTTACGGAACTCGCACCATTTTCCAGTGTCCTTTCTCGGCTTCGCGACGCTGTTCTTTGCTTGCTGCTTCGGCTGGTTGTCTTGGGCTGTCCTGCCTTGGCTTTGTCCTTTGTTCTGTGGTTTAGGGGCACCTTTCCCCTTTGGATTCGCAGATCCAAAGTCTCGCTTCTTTTGTTTAAACTTCTGCTCGACCTTGACGGCATATCGGTATGCTGCGCCGAGCGAGGGGATGTTTAGGAATTGTATTTCTTCCTGGATGTACTTGTGCAGGCAGCCACGGTATTTGAGTATCAAATGTTGCTCCGAATCCTTGATACCCAACTTTGTGCGAAGGGTATGGAAAAGATTGGTGAACTCCGGCACATTATGGTCCCTTCCCTGCCGCAGCGTGGTCCACTTTATGTATTCATCCTCATAGCTTCCGACAGGGTAGTACTACTCCTTGATGGCATCCCGGAACGAATCCCAGGTGAGTGCGGCTGAAAATAGTGAGCCAGTACTTTCATCCTTCTGCTCGCAGTAGGTTTCCCACCAGTCCTTGACGTGGGGGGCTGCTTTGAGAAGAGCAAAAACAATCTTTTCCTGACTCGAAACCCTCTAGCAGATTTAACCATTTATCTACGGCATCTGCGTCTATCTGACCCTCGAATATGGGGATTTCAAAATTAACTTGTACCTTAAAGGGTGTGGCGTTTCCAGAGTAGCTGTTGGAAGCCGATGCGTTGCTTCTGGGTAGCCACTGAAGGATCTGGAAAAAACTGTCCATCATCGCGTTCCGTTGTCGCTCGAGGGCTTCTTCGAGCAAGATTTTGATGGGATCTCCTGCCCCCTCGTCTTTCTTCTCGTCCGCCATGGGAGGCCGTCGGGATTTGCGAGGCTGTTCTTGCAAAGGTTCAACCAGTTCAAGCCCTAACTCCTTATATCCCGACCTTGTTGGGGACATGCAAAGAAAAACAGAGACAAAGCAAACCGCTCTGATACCACTGATCCGGATTTACACAGGAACGCAACAAATTACAGAGATAACCATATACACAAAGATGCAGCGGAAATAATCCTTCATTTCATTAATGGAAAATACTGAAATATGCTTACAACTAGAAATGGAAATAAACCAGCTAGGGCGATGGTAGCTTATCTCTGAGAAGAGATGTGTTGGCTACATACCTCTGAACTGTGTTACAATGAGGCTCGAAGGCCTATTTATTGTTGAGAAACAATGGAAAACCCTTAACATTCCAAAACCTAACCCTAGGAGATGAAACGCCAAACTGTGGGCCCCGTTTGGGGTAAATTGGTACATCAACTTCCCGGGGTCGTAACTTTGGCATATGATCTCCGTTTGACGCGTACAATAGCTCATTAGAAAGATCTATTTGAGCACTATCATTGTTGGAACGGGCAACATCGGTCCATTCCATGGACCGATGTTGCCCTCGGATTCCCCAAAAAACGTCGTTTAGGGCCTCAAAACGGCTCCGGAAGTTCAGGACCCGAAAAACTGCTAAAAATAGTAAGTTGTGCTACAATTAAGGAAACTGAAAATGCTAAGAAAGACAATGGTGGGGGTCCAGGTGGACTTGGCAGGTGGCCACCAATATCCACCTGGATCAAACCATCATAAACTAGAATCATAGATCATAAACGAGAATCATAGATCATAAATAATAATCATAATTCACATGTAATCATCATATACCAGAATCATAAATCACAGGAATAATAAAACTGAAATATAATATCGATACCTATCCTTCATCAATCCTTACTTTTGCCTTTTTCTTTATCCCATACGCACTCTATATCATTTGCCACACCCAACAATCTCGCAGTGCCTTATCCTCAACCATGTGCATACACACATAGTGTGCATCAAACACATACAATCACATGGCATACCACACCATGCAATACATGCATCTACACCTGACATACAACACATACACCTACACCCAGTGTATACAATACAATGCATCCATCTATACCCGATGTGAAATACCACCCAATACATGTACCTACACAGAGTACAACACAACAAGTACACATGCCGCAATACCATGACTACATGATGCACATACATAATATTGCATGCCCATAACACAACATGGATGACATGCACACAATACCACACGTACACCAGTACCATATGTACAACATGTACACAGTACCACCGGTACACCGCACCACCTGCACAACATGTGCACAACATCACATGTACATGGCACCACCTACACAACGTGTACACAATTCCACATTTACACTGCACCACTTGTATAATATGTACACAATACCACATGTACATAGTACCACATGCATGACATGTACACGACACCACATTTACACAGCCTCACATGCATGACATGTACATAGCACCACATGCACACCACACCATATGTACATAGTACCAATGTACCACATGCATGCAACACCACTTGTACATAGCACTGCATATCCAACATGTACATAGCATCATTTGTACAAAACACTGCATATCCAAAATGTACATAACACCATATGCACACACGCTACATATACATCATGAAGATAGTACAATATATATATAACACCCCATATGCAATATTCGCACAATCCTATTTGTACCATCTTGTACATAACATTGTATAAATAACATGTACACATGTTGTGTATACACAACACCATAAGTGCACACATCATAGATGAAACATGTACAAAATATACAACATATGCACAACAATAGTACCATACATCCAAAACCACACTATCCTTACCAATAAACCTTGCTCCCGGTATCTCATCCATGCTTATCCTAGCATGTCGCGGACCACACTGCTTTCACTTTGTTGATGTATCCCTTGATATAACCTATCCATAACATAAGAATAGGCATAATACAATCATACAATATAAATTCATATTCAAATGATACTAACCTCATATATTTTTCATGACTACTCTTCCCACTTGGTTCCTCATCACCAGAAACTCGTCATGCCATTCACCTGTATAGGCAATCATTCCTCCACAAGAATGATCCTTGACAACCTTTTCAAATAGTGACATACATACATATATACATACATAT
The DNA here is from genome assembly GCA_031772625.1 of Pinus tabuliformis. NCBI lineage: Eukaryota > Viridiplantae > Streptophyta > Pinopsida > Pinales > Pinaceae > Pinus > Pinus tabuliformis. Next base: position 899,563,455 of record CM062805.1, read on the forward strand.
ATAGTCACTAGCATAAAACAATCATCATCATGTCAGACAACGTCATACATACATACATGTATACATATATAAACATCAACATAATCATGATCATAAAATAATTACTAGATATCAAGGTCAAGGTTAAGAGAACTTCCTTTATTCATGCACAACATGCACGATATTGAGAACAACAATTCCCAACATAGCCAAGGCATCTGACACCTCAGATCCATTTACTCTACCTTTTTTGGTTACCTTTCTTGTGTCTGCACTACTACTATCCATTTACCATAATGGACCCAACCAGTCCAACCGACTGTCATAGTCTTACCTTCCGCTGCACTTACTCATGCACAAAGTTTCATCTGGGTCTTATATCATCGGTTGGGTACCACACATCTCTCCCGATTTCCATCAACTTTCCTCTTTCCCAACCAATTCCCAAGACTCAAAACATAAAAGGCAAGCCAAGAAACAAACAAGAAGAAAATCATGAAAACCAATAACAACAATACGACACCACAACTAGAGTGGCAAGGCCTTGCACCAAACATAAACAAAACTACAAATCAAGCTCAAAAAATCATAAAATACCAAAAGCACAAGACTAAAAACAAACACCATGACTCAATCCCCATGGTTCCCAGTGCATCCAAGGGAAAGCTCAACCTGAGCCTTCTTCACGATTCATGGCAATCTCTCTTGCCATGCAACTCCCTGCATTATACTATCATTAACACATAACTGTCAATGTATAAATAAGCATAACAATACACCAGTTACCTCATCTTGTTGTGCCAAGCATGTTTCTTGCAACTGAACACATCCGCACCATCTCTCAAGGGACTCCAATCCTTTAACAGATCCACCTATAGCTAAAGACTAGCTAATATACATGTCAAGTACATGTTCATGAATATAGCACATATCCACATAATGTCAAACAAAATCAAGGTTAAGAAGACTCCCTGTATGCAAAGCACACATTCGTTTGGAATTAGGGTTTCCAAACATAGCCAAAGGAATTCTTGTCCAACTCCTTCCTTTTACCTTTTTACTTTGCTGCAACTGTGTCTTACTATGCGCTGTCACATCACCCAACTATTAGTTATGTAAACACATCAACTGTTACCTTGTCACACTAATACCAAACATGTTTCCTCCAACTTCTCACACATGTAAACCATATGTTCCAAATATCAAGACAATCATATTTATCAATTTGAAATCAACATTTAGAAAAACTAACAATCATTTCATAATCCATAGTCAACTCATAGTCATTAGACATAATGCTACATCTATCACCTACTACACTCAAGTACATTTCAATTGTCTCAACAATCATCTTAAAACAAGATCATTGGAACACATAATCATATTAAGAAATTCATCAATCATTCAACCACTTACAATCATACCATGTTAAATAAATCAACTAGGCACCAATCACTCAAACACCAAATAGATGTCATGATCAAACAACCAAGCACCAAATATACGACATAAGAAAACTCATACCTTAATGTATATTAGGGGAGACTATCTTGTCTACACAATCAATCCATATTAGCATAATATAACTTCACAACATATCAGTTCAAACACAAGTAAGATCATTATATCATATCAATAACTAACTAATATTTTTACATCATAAACTCATAAGCATTTGTTGTTCATGCATAACAATCACATATGTATGATCAATCTAGATTAGTATGACACCATATCACAAATATGTCAGCTCATACCTGAGTATCACAACCATAACCATCTGCATAGGTCAAACTAGGTTAACACAATACATATAACATCAAGATCTTCAATGCAATGAACATAACCATCACACATATGACCAATCCAAATTACGACATCAAGATCTCAATGAAATAACTCTAATCATCAAGTTAATAGCACATAACGACACTAAGCTATATATCATGCTCATCAACAACATAAAATCGAATCGTCAGCTAACTGTCATATAAAAATCAACAAGTTAACCTATAACATACTTATCAACAACATATAACATAATCATGAGGTTATCTAATATAAAACAACAATAGCAATGCATACAACTACAAGCTACTATCATTCTTTACTATTCGACTCATGTGCATATAACTACACTAATCAACTAACATCCATCATGAATGTAACCATAACGTCAAAATACATCTACATAAACCTAATTTATATAAACCTAATGCATATAAAAGTCCTTAACTTACATACCTTCATGCCAAACATGCACTACCTTTATGACGATCTGCTCTTATCCCAAATTCTAATGTTGCAACCTCATTATGATGATCTGCATCCCTTACTCTATCTCAACTAGCTCATTTGCATCATAACAACCAATAGCATCATGATGACCTAAATTGCATACAATGACTTCACTAAGCATGTCCTACCTACTATTCATGCAATATTATAACCAAGACCATACATGCATAATGTTTGCATATAGACATATAACACATGAGTGCCAAACCATAGACACATTATTCTAGCTAGAGTCCAGTCATCAATGCATGACCATATCAACTACACAAACCATGACCTCATGCATGATGACAACCATTACTCCATTATACACATTGCCACATGAAACCAACAGTATGATTAAGCAATGCCAAACCAACTACCAATACGCATAATCGCAGGTAGCCTAACATAATCGATCAGTTCTTATAATCAACCTACAAGACTGATGCATGTAATCAAAATATTAAAAATGTAACCTAACATACAAGGATGTTAGTAGGCGACATAAAATCAACATGTAAGTGACATATAATCCATATGCAACCAGTCACATACGCATGACCAATACATTTCACGAAATCAACATAAATTTCTTCATAACAACCATAATCAATCATCAAGCCAATGCAATATGTATATAAGTTTAAGAGACACACATGCAACTGACATGCATGCATGACCAACACACATTCAACCCATTCAGTTCGAGAGTTGAACCATGCTTGATACCACTCTATAACACCCTCCTCCCACATCTACCAAAGCAACCGGCCAGCTGGGGTAAACATTCGACGAGAGGCCACTATGATAAGATTCAACCTCCTTGGTGACTTTAAGGAAATGGAATCGACAGAACATCACATACAGTCATCCAACTTCATCCAAATAACCTTCAGGAGACAAGTTAGCCACTCAGACTGCCTATCCCTGGGTCCCACTACTATTTGAGGGACTTAATGGCAGGGTAACGCTCCATAAACACTTCCCAGGCAAGTTAGTTTCAGGACTAACACTCCCTAGACACTGCCCAAGTGATTTAGTCTCCGCACTAATGCTAGCATTCTAGTATTTGAGCCACCTTTTTTTCCCAGAGCCCGGGACACTACCCAGAATGGAATGATCACTTAGAATTAGTAAGGATGTAAGGAAACAATGATGCAAAAGCAATAATATGAACAAGATCATCACCAGACCCCTACTAGCCATGACAGGCATTTCGTCAAACATATCATCAACATGTAACCTACAGGTGTAAATAATAGAATTAAGTGTAGGGATCTCATACTTATCTGAGAATCACTATGAACCATTGTTCCCTCATGCCATTTGCTACATTATCCTCCATTAACTCATAAACACATTATCCATTCATATACAAGTAAAAACATGCTAAGAGCCATACATAGTTGTTGTTATGAAATGTGCATATAACCAGCATAATAGGAATAGAAATACAATAAACATATTAGCCATCAAAACCCATATATATATCAATACATTTTCACATGAAAACCAAGGGAATGAATTTCTCATTAATAAATGCAATGAACCAACCGGTGATGGGACTACCACATTCCACCTAACCATAGATTGGCTGAGCCAAGTCTCTCTTCATCCAATCACCCCCATGCCATATTACAAACATGAATGTGGGAATCATAGAACACATCAAAAGCACCAATCAATGTGGATACCACCGGAGTTCTATGCCTACACCGTGAGGAATTTGAGTGCCTCCTAGACTCTCAAGCTTTACCGTGCATCCGCAGTCTGATCCAGGGATCACTAGGCCCTACACTGAGACATACTCTCCAAGATTACCGTGCATTACATCCCAGAATCACTAGGCCCAACGGAGAGAAAATCCACCTATTGGCTTTATCGTATATCCCGCCACTCACCGGCAAGGATTCCTAGGCCCAACAAAGAGAAAATCCACCTCTTGGCTTTATCATATATCCCACCACTCACCGACAAGGATTCCTAGGCCCACCAAGGCACACAATTTGTCTTTACCACAACCCACAATTCAGTTCACGGGTTACTAGGCCAGTGGCTTCATGCATCCTCAGTCTGGTTCAGGGACCATTACCACCATGTGTTTTTCAATTCGAATATCCACCCCACTCAGCTTCAAATCCAATCCATCCATCCCCCACAAAACGCATGAGAGAACCCATCTCATCAAAGCTATCAGGAAATGGCAAGGTTAGGCTGAAAATGCTGTCACACCTAGAGAAACCCATGCCATGGTAGAAAAGAAACACATGCAATCCCATGCATGCCAAGTCTAGCAAGGAAAATACACATGCAAGTTGATACCTGCAATGAATCTTATCGTAGTTGCTTGATCCTACCTTTCCCTGCTTGTATTTTCTTCCTCTTGCCTTCTTTTCCTTTCTTGCTCCAATTCCAAAGTGCTCCAAGAAAACGCTGTGTCCAAGAGTATGAGAGAGAGAGAGAGAATAATGAGAGAGCTCCAAAGCTAAACTGACAAAAGGTTCACATTGAAAGGAAGAAGCTTTCCAACTGATCCTCAGAAGCCTTTTTATTAATGAGGCCTCTATTTTCTTCATTTTCCATTATTTTCCTTCAATTTCCTCCTCACATGCAACCTGTGACCTTTCACCTTCCTTTTCTCCTAATTTCCATTATTTTCATAAATAAATGTGTCAAAATACCTTTTTGCCTCTTTAATTCCTTATCCATTGCCTTTGCCAATTTCCTTAGCCATAAACAACCAAATGAACACACACTAGAATGTCTTTCCCACCATTAAGCTTGGAATATGTGTCCCATCATCCATGGTATTTATATATTTTTACATGGAATTTTCACCAGGGCTGTTACAAGACCAGTGAACTATATGTCAATCATTAGCAAAAGCCTAAAAGTACTCATCAGGTAAATCATGCTCAATTTACTCCAAGGATGAACATCAATAGGAGCATCAACCAAAAGGTAAACAATACCAAAATATTCTATGATCACAGAAACTTATTTAATGGACAATGTTTTTCATGCCATAACTTTGGGCATAAGACTGCTCAATGTGTTGCTTACAAAACCATCATGACTAGAGAAGCACGAAATCAAAGGAGTGTAACAGGAATCAAGAAAATTTCTTATAATAACTTTTCTCCTCTTGAAGATGAAATTGAATGTTCATTTTGTAATAACTTTGGTCATGAAGAATCTGAATGCAGGAGAAAATTTCAGCCAACACTTCAAAAGGAGAAAACATCATCAAATTCCAGGGTATGGAGAAAGAAGGAATTTCAATCAGAAAGATGTGGCATATCTCTGTTTTCAGAAGGACAAGAAAATTAGTGGTACATTGACAGCGGATGCTCTAAACACATGACAGGTGATAAAGAGAAACTTCATTCATATAATTCTTTAGAAAAGGAAAAGAATGTCTCCTTTGGAAATGACACACCAACTGTCATTAAAGGTAAAGGTTATGTTTATTTGAAAGAAAAGGTTAAAGCTGGAAATGTCATGTATGTTGATGGTTTAAAACATAACTTGTTGAGTGTCAGTCAAATGTGTGATCAAGGAAATGAAGTTGTGTTTCGATCAAACAAATGTGTGGTTCATGAGATTGATATAGGAAAGACCATAATCAAAGGTACAAGAACTCCAAACAATATATACATAATGAAAGGAGGACAAAAAACAATGTTATCTAAGAAAAACAGATGAAAATTGGTTATGGCACAGAAGATTGGGGCATCTAAGCTTTTCTCAAATAAGAAAAGCATGCAGGCTCAAGGCAGTTCGTGATCTTCCAGATATCAACATCCCAGAAAATACCATATGCAAACCATGTCAAGTCAGTAAGCAAACCAGAGTCCATTTCAGTGAAAAAGAAGGATAAAAAAGTAAGCCTCTTGAACTTATCCATACTGATTTGTGTGGACCAACAAGGAAAAAGTCACCTCGTGGAGAAAAATAATTTATTTTATTCATTGATGATTTCTCTAGAATGTGTTGGATAGGTCTACTAAAGCATAAAGATGAATCATTTGAAAAGTTTAAAGCCTTCAAAGCTTTAGTTGAAAATGAATCAGATCGAAAAATCAATTGTCTCAGATATGATCGAGGGGGAGAATTCATACCAGATGAATTATTTGATTTTTGTGAACAACATGGAATAAAAAGGTAGATCTTTGTTACCATAACTCCTCAACGAAATGGCCTAGTGGAAAGAATGAACATAACAGTTCAAAAAATGGCTCAAGCTATGCTTGATGAATCTAGAACTCCTACCACCTTCTGGGGTGAAGCTACATTTACTGTTGTGACTATTCTCAACAAAGCTAATGTTCGGGTAAATAGTGATCAAACTCCATATGAACTTTGGTATGGTAAGCCTCCTACTGTAAAACACTTTAGAGTTTTTGAAAGAAAATGTTTCATCAAAAGACTGATGAACGACTTGGTAAGTTTGAACCCAGAGTAGACGAAGGAATTCTTCTTGGTTGTTCATCTAGAAGTAAAGGATACAAATGCTATAACAAGAGACTTCGGAAAAATGTTGAATGCATTGATGTGGTAATTGATGAAGCATGCATAAATTTGAAACAGACAAAGGATGATGACAATGAGGAAGACAGTGAATGCTTTCCTGTATCAAATCAAAATGATATAGAGGAAGAAACAAATGAAGCATCAGAAGAAGATACAACTGACAGGGAAAAGACTCCATCCAAGTATGTTAAAAAGAATCATCCAGAATCTCAAATTCTAGGAGAAAAAGGGTTTGGAGTATAGACAAGAAGAACTCTTGTAGGAACTTCCAGTTATCTATCATTACTATCCTCCATAGAACCACAGAATGTTAATGAAGCTAGAAAATATGAATGTTTGGTTAAGGTAATGAATGAAGAACTTGACCAAATTGAAAATAATGATACTTGGGAACTAGTCCTTAGACCTCTTGATAAAAATGTTATAGGAACAAAAATGATATTCAAGAATAAATTGAATGAAAATGGAGAGGTTATTAGAAACAAATCAAGACTTGTATGTAAAGGGTATGCTCAATAAGAACGTATAGACTTAGAAGAAACTTTTGCACCTATTTCCAAACTTTAATCCATAAGAATGTTTCTTGCTCTTTCAAGTTTTTGGAAATTCAAAGTGCATCAAATGGATGTAAAATCTGCATTTCTTAATAGAGAGTTAGAAGAAGAAGTCTATATTGAACAACCAGAAGGATTCATTCTAGAAAATGATGCAAAGCTCGTATGCAAGCTCAAAAAGGTTGTTTATGGACTTAAACAAGCTCCAAGGGCTTGGTATTATCCCTTGACAAATATTTAGAACAACAAGGGTTCACAAAAGGATCTTATGGACAACAATTTATACAACAAGATTGAGAATGATAAACTACTAGATATTGTTGTTTATGTTGAAGATATCATCTTTGGTAGCAATGAAGAATCTATGAGTCAGATCTTTGCTTCGATTATGCATCAAAAAATTGAAATGTCATTACTTGGTAAACTTACTTATTTTCTTGGTCTACAAGTACAATAAACAAAAGATGGTATTTTTCTTTCACAAACTAAATATCTCAAGCAGATTCTGAAGAAGTACAGAATGGAAGATTCTAAACTAGTATGTACTCCAATGGAAATAGGATGTAGTCTCAGTTCTAACAATGAATCACCTACAGTGAATCAACCATCATACAAATCTATGATTGGAAGTTGGCTCTATCCAACAGGTACCAGACCTAATATCATGCATGCAGTAGGAATTGTTGGAAGATTCCAAGCAAATCCAAAGGAATCACATCTTCAGGATGTAAAATGAATATTCAAATATCTTCAAGGAACTCAATAATTTGGTCTATGGTATCCTAAATATACATATCTTACTCTTCATGCATATACAAATGCAGATTGGGCAGCAAATATCGATGATCGAAAAAATACCAGTGGAGGTGCATTATATATGGGATGACGTTAGTATCTTGGTTCAGTAAGAAACAAAGTTTGATTCCCTTATCTACAGCTAAAGTAGAATATGTAGCCGCCACATCTTGCTGCACACAACTACTCTGGATGATGCAAACATTGCAAGATATTCAAATCATAGGTTCTCAACCCATCTCCATTTTATGTGATAATGAAAGTGCCCTCAGTATTTCGAAAAATCCTGTCATGCACTCCAAGACCAAGCACATACCCATTAAGTACCATTTTCTATGAGAAAAAGTGCTTGAACAAAAGGTTAAATTGGAGTATGTTCCCTCCAAAGAACAGGTTGTTGATATATTTACCAAACCGCTTCCCAGAGAAATTTTTGAATATCTCAGACAAAAGCTGAGAGTAGTTTCTGCATCATCCTGTTGTTAAATACAACTTTCAGAAGAAGGTTCCTATACGCGGTTTTCATGAAGGATAGTCACGTATATACGCAAGTTTCTGTGGCTGAAGGAGCGTATATGTTTTTCTGATAGAAAAATAGTGGGTCAAACTCTGACATGGGTGCTCAGTCTGATATTGATCATTATTGTTTGCTAATATTCTTTGTTCATTGATTTTTATCTGAGTGATGAACATGCTTTGATGAATGGTTTTTTGACAATGCATAGGTAACACAGGTTCAGGGGGAGCATTAGCCTTCACAAACATTCTACATTGTTGGCATTATGGTTGTTGATTTAAGATATGATTTCAGATATTCAATGTTGATTAGGTCATGTAAAGATCTAGGGTGTAATATGTCACCTTCTGTCATAGTCTATTTTCAAATGAGTCCCACTAGACATATGATGTAATTTGTATCCCCACTATGCATGGGAAGGATGATGTAATAATTGTTATATTTCAGCCATGTATAAACAATAGGTATATCCCCACTTGGTTGGGTGGATGAGTCAAATTTGGTGTATCCCCACTTGGTTGGGTGATTGATGTATGTATGAGTCATTGGTGATAGGAAGGTCATACTCACATAGTTGAATTATAGAGTCATGTTATTCTTTTGAAACATATCTCTCCAGACTCAGGGGGAGCATGGTTAGCATAGTGTATCTCAAAGGGGGAGATCTTGGTCCACCCTTTGCCCTTGATGTCAAAGGGGGAGAGTATTTTTGTGTTGCTTGATATCTCTAACAGTTTCTACAGCTTACAGTTTCTACAACTTGTAGTAATCAACACCAATATGGTTTCCATCAAGTCCAAAGGGGGAGATTGTTGGCATTATGATACAGGTGTTGTCCTTGATGGAAACTCACTCAGGACAGTTCAGATTTGATAAAGGGCAACTCACATTGCAACAGGTCAATTCAGAGGTAACAGGGAAATGGTACAAAAGAACATGAAGTTGGAACAAAGGACTACAGATCAGAATCAAGAAGTTGAAGAAAAAGTATGTTTTAAGTTAGTTTAAGCTATATACGCAAGTTCACCTTATCTAAGCAATGTATACATGCTAATTCACATAACAAAAAGTGATTATACATATGCATGCACTTTCACAAGAGGAAAAACACGTATGGGTTGGAAAATCGAGAAATTTTAGGATTAAAGAATGTGAAGGGTCAATGCCATCGTATTAATCCACAATATTAAGTGGAGTAATGGTTATTTGAACCCGTCCAAGAATACCACAGGCTCTAAGTGTTGTTTTGGTCCGAGGTATTGAGGAAGGCCAAAAACTATATAAGGAGGAGAAGATCAAAGGACCATGTGTGTAAGTGAAAGGGTTTCTCAAGAATACTTCTATCTGAAGTATATTTTATGTTGCAAGGGTTATGATTATGATATGATCTGAAATATTTTGTGAACCTTGAATACAATCTTGGATCAGGATCATGAGACCTGACATGACTTATCATTGTATGATCTGATATTGGTTGGTCTAGATCTAATTGCTTACGCGTGTTTTATTCTTTAAATGTCATGATCTGGGTATGTCTAAAGTCTGGAATAGCAGCGAAGTTGTAAGTTAATATTTGCAGATCTATACGCTAGTTCACCTTGGTAAAGGTGTGTATACACGCAGGTTTGACTCTTCCATGTAGCGTATGCAAAAGGAAAGCCCGTTGTTCAAAAATGATTGATATATCTTATCAGTGCTGCTATTTTATTAATGTTTGTCAATGAAATCTTCTTAGATCTGAAAGTAAAGCTGAATGCATAAGGAGTTTATGTCTGATTGATTGATTGATTAAGTGAGAAGGGTTATCTTTGCTGTTGACTATCTGGATCTCTGTAAATTGACAGTAGATGTTCAGAATATTACTGGTTGGTACATATTTGATTTAGAAGTTTGTATGATTTAGTAGTTTGGAGGTATACGTAGGTTTTGTTATAGGAAGTAGCATATACACGCAAGTTGGGTTCATTAAAGTAGCGTATACATTTTGATGTATGATTTTTGAGGTTGTAGCTGGTTCTGAATGATGATGCAAGTTTCTAGGTTCAACACAGTGTTTTGGTGACAGTGATCTGACTGTTCAAATTGACTGGTTGTTAGTTGATGCAGTTATTATTATAGAGTTTGAGCTTCAAAGTTTCTGATGGGTCCAGTGTGAAAATTTGATGAAACGAGGCCTTCATATTGTGTTGTTGTGTACCAGGAGAATCCAGTCTAAAAATTAATGAAACGTGGTCCCTAGAGGAAGAGAGAAGGTCGTAGCCTTCTATAGGCCAGCGCCTACGTACTAGTAAACATATCGGCTAGTACAAGAGCTAGGGGGTTGTAGCTCCCTTCTAGTAGAAGCTGGAAAATGAGAGAAGGTTGTAGCCTTCTACAGGTGGGTGCTTGCATACTAGTATGATTCTGCACCAGTACAAGATTGTAAACCAATTTTCTTTATATTAAGAAGATAGAGATGATAGCAGCAGGTGGTTTTTCTCTCGCATTGGGTTTCCACCTTAAATCTTGGTGTTCATGTGTGGTGGTTTATTATGTTGTTACTGCACTTAGTTACTGTATTAAAGGATACTGATGCACTGATTAAAGATCAACACATGATAAATTAACTAAATCATAAGTTCTCTGGGTATACGTTGGTTTCTTTAATCACAATAGCATGCACACACAAGTTCACTTCACTGAAGTAGCGTATATAAATCTGATTGGGAAATGAAAGATTATTGAATTGTAAATATTGATTCACCCCCCCTCTCAGTATTATTTCCAACAATATATTTCTTTTGAGGTCTCCAACTTTGATACATAAGGTGTGAGCGGATCCTTGATGGATTCAATGAGAATCCTTTGAACCCTTACTTCCCCTTTCATATGCTTTTCTAGAGCTTGAGCTTCTTCCTTTGGAGGCTTAGTAATTGATCCCTTAACATGTTCAACAACTTCATTTTCTATGAGGACCAAATACGTCATCTTCTCCCATGCAAGAAAGTTTGATTACCCAACCAATTTGGTACTTTCCTTGAAAGATGAAGTCATTTTGATAGCAGATTTTATTGAAAAATGTGTAACTAGGTTTGGTATTCATAAAGATGAAATGTACTTTTCATTCTTGTAAATTGTAAAATGAAAGAAAATTATTATTGTTGTTTTTGAAACATGGGTTTCATGCTCATGGTATTTTATTTTTTCAAGAACACATTAAGTGATTTTAGGGTTTGTCCTAGGTCAAGAAGTCAAAAGAGTCATTGTCATAAGTTGAAGAACCCTTTGGGAACATTGTATCTTGCAAGGAAAAATATTTTTGTCATTAAAGGAATCAAAATTCCCTCCAAGACCAAGTTAGCCTCATAATTGGGTCAAAGAAAGACAAGCAAAGTTTAAAGGAATGCTTAGAAGGGAAATTGAGGCTCACATGTGTGGCAATAGCAATTGTGTGGGGCGGCGAAAAATTCATATCTGTAGTGGAAGCTGAAATTCTGCAGCTGGAGATCGAAGAAGTGCTATTGAAAGAGATTTGAATGGGTTTGACTGGATCAAGGCTACACATCATCCGGAAAGGTTGGTCTTGGTCTTGGAGGGTATTGGTTTTAGTCTTAAGGTCTTGGAATTCGTCAATTGAAGAATCTATAAGGAAGAGAAGAGATTTGTGGGTTTTCCTCTCAAGTGGAGAGGTTTTGGCCCTGGCTTGCAACCTATATTCTATGTTCATGTTCTTCTTGTTTTTGTAGTTTCTTGATGATACACACACATAATAATAAGTAAAAATACATCACAAGTAGTTATCAAGTAAAGAGAAATCACTCTAATCATTTCCCTATAGATTTCTCAACATGGTATCAGAGCTAAGGTTGGCTAAGGGAATTATGAAGATCTCCACTACATTGAAGAAGTTCCTCAAGAAGTGTTCAAAGGTAGCAAGTCATTTCAAGAAAGGCATCAAGGAAGCATGGAATATTCTATTTACTACAAAGAAGGAAGTAATAATGACAAAGGATGAAGGTCTCTTCTCAACACTCACTGGCACATTCCAAGACAAGAGCATTTAGGTAATCAATAGTGGTGCATCTAGACACATGATTGGTCATCACAAACAATTGAAGACATTATAAAAGGGAAAATATTCTTACTCAATGGAACTTGGAGATAATAAGAGCTATCATGTAAGAGGAATTGGATCAACCTCTATAGAGCTGGAAAATGGAAGAAACATTCATCTCAACAACATCATATTTGTTCCAGGTTTGCATAAGAACTTACTTTCCATTTCAAGTCTAGAATATAAGGGTGATAGAGTAGCTTTCATTAATGGAAACGTTGTAGTATGGAGTAAGAACTCAAGCATAGATAATGCTAGAGTAATTGGCATTCGTGAAGGAAGACTTTACAGGTTGATATCTCCTCTTGCACAAGCTTTGGTTCACGCTGAAATCAACCCATGTGAACTCTGACATAGAATATTTGGTGATCTCCATTTCAAAATCCTTCCAACTCTAAGTTCTATAGTAGACAAAATCCCCAAATTGTAGGAATATCATGAAGGAGTATGCAAAGGATGTGCATTGGGTAATACCACCAAGAGACCATTTGGAAGCAGTGCTTCATGGTCAAAAGAAATATTGGATCTTATTCATTCTGATGTATGTGGTCCTAAGACTCCAAAATAACTTGGATGTCATCTATATTATGTCACATTTATAGATGATCATTCACGAAAAACATGGGTTTAATTAATGAAATCCAAGGATGAAGTATTTACCAAATTTTAAGAATTCAAAATTGAAGTAGAGAACATTACAGAAAGGAGGATCAAGATACTAAGGTCTAATAATGGAGGAGAGTATGCATCCAAGGAAATCATAGCCTTCTTTAAGGAGTCTGGGATTAAGAGGGAGCTGGGAGTCCCATATAATCCTGAACAAAATGCAGTTGTATAATGAAAGAATTGATCCATTGAAGAAAGTGTAAAAGGAATGTTGCATGATCAAGATATACCGAAATTTTTGTGGGGATGTTTTAGAGGCTACAACCACCCTCCAAAATTTTGTCTTAGCTTCATTTTGGAGCCTCCCTACCAACCATCCTTAGCAACATATCTTTCACTATCCAAGTGAATAGGCTTCAGCTGAGTTTTAGTGGTCTACCAGCCTGTGTTGGTCAACTTGTTTTCCTCCCACCCGCAGGCTGACATTTCCTACTTAGTCATTTTCTGGTTGAGATGCTCACCTTAAAAATTGCACAATTATGGAGGGGAACCAGACTTCCATCTAGAAACTGCACAATCCATCTGAGCTGCATGTTGGGCTCCAAAAATGCGCAATCTAGCCAAGTAGCCTTCCCTCTAGAAAATGTGCAATCTAGCCCAACACTAGGCTTCAACTCATAAATTGCACAGTTCTCACTCACGGCTAGGGCTTTAATCTAGAAATTGCATAATGCATGAGGGACAACCAGTCTTGCTTAGCCCAAAAATTGTGCAAATTTTATCCCCAGTCTTGCTGACTGTTGCATGTTCTTTCAAGTTGACCGGTTCCCTGAAGGACTAAGCAAACCTGATTTGCATGCATGGGTTGCCTTTCCTAAAAAATCAGAAAGAAAAAAGCATCCCTATATTTTAGGGATCTATTTTTAGCAGCTGGAGGTTACATGCAACAATGATTTTAGAAACCTCCCACCAAGTGTTGCTTTTTCCTAGAATTGTGGCATACACGTCATAACCTCAATCTTATCAAAACTCATTTATTCGACACTGCAAAGCTCATTCCTCACATCGATCTTGGAACTCTGACATCCCACATCACATCTAGGAGTCTTCGGCACATTCAGCTTAGCTTTTTCTGGGTAAGTCTGCTTTTCATGTCGTTTGCTACTTTTCTATCTATTTTTGTATTTCGCTTTGTGTAAGTGTTGTATTCTTGGTTTCAATGAATGCTTGTTTTCGTTTTGATGCATGTTAGCTTTTAAAAGAATTGTTTCAATTTTTCACTGCATCTTGTTGTTTTCAAATGCATGACATTGTTTCTGCACTAATGGTCATTGTTGCGGCGACTCGCTTCACACATACGCTTGTTTTCATGTTTTCTAAATCTTACACTCATTGTTTTCACGCATGATCATTCACTCTTGTTCGCATTTAGCTTCATCATGCATTCACACTTTTCATGTTTTTAGTCGTTTTAGGTAGGTCTGGGTTGCCTTTCCCAGCTAGCAATGCACATTTCTGGAAGTGAAGTCTATGCCTTCCCTCCAAAAACTACGCAAATCTTCCCCAACACTTCCCTCCAAGCTTGTATTGCACAATTCTGGGAGGTAGTGCCTTGCTGGCCCTAAAAACTACGCAATGTAGTTTGTTGGTTTTCATGTCACTGCTGACTAAAAATACACATTATTCTGTTTCAGTCCTCAGTAGGCTAGGCTAGACTATGCATTGCGTAGTTCCAGTAGTCAGTCAGTGTCCTGATAGCCCGAACTGTGCCTTGCACAATTTTTGCATTGAGTCTCCCAGCCTCCCGGTGAAAATTGTGTAATCTTAACAGTCAGTCATACAGGTATGTTGCATGTCAGCCCTCAACTTTTTTTTGGTTTTCAACTCGTAAATTTCCTGCCATGAGTGTTTCTGTGTATCCAAGTATCACAGGTGTCTATCTTCCTCTTAGCAGTACAGGTACAATGGCTCTAAGAGAGAAGGGTCAAAGGACACCGTTGAGAGAACTACTGGAGATGCAGTTGAGCAAGTGTCTATGAGCTTGCCTATATATGAAGAAACCAAGTTTTTCATAGACAAGTATATCAAGATGAAATGGCAGTGGCATCACAAATATCAGCACCATCAACAGTAGCAGAGGGTAGCACACTTGTGCATGACAAAAGCAAGAGGAAGGTTGTTGACATCACAGAGGCGGAGCAAAGCTGCAAGTTCAAAGCAGATCCACTTGTGATGAAATCAGCTTTGGAGGTTGAGGCTAAGAGGCAACATCGTGAAATGAGGATCGTACAAAGGCAAAGAGAGAGACAGAGGATGGAGGGAAGAGAGAAGAAGTTTCAGGAGTTGAAGTGGCAACTCAGGGAAGAACAGGAGTTGCGCAGAAGAGAGAAGGAAGCGCAACAAGAACAAGTATAGTAGGAGGCGCAGCATGCAGAGATTGATGAAACTACACCCATACAGGTTGTAGACTCATCTAAGTAGTTGGCACAAAGCAAACAGGGTGAGAAGTCGCAGGATCAGGACTTGGTTCAAGAGATTGAACAAATGCTAGAGCAGATGGACACGCATATTGTTTAGCCAAAGTCAGATTAAGGTATTTACCTCATGCCTCGGGACCAAGAGGTCACCCCACTGGCTTCACCAGATCCAAAATAAGAGCAAGTCCCAAGTGATCAAGGAAACACAGAGATCCTTGAAGAAAATTTGGAGGTGGAGATGCACAACATACCTTTCGACGAGTCAGTACACAGAGTTTTGTAGTCACAGAGAGTGCCTACTCCCAATGTTCACATATCTCCTGCACAATTTGAAGAATGAGTGATCGTATTCGATGTGCACAAGAATCTGGCATCATTGGCCAATGCTACCAGATCATATGCCGAAGCCACCATCTCGAGTGTTCAATTCTTGATAGCGGAGAATGAGCGCATGGCTGAGGAGTTACAAACAACCAAGCAAGGAGGAGAACAGGTTACATCATCTACCAGAGTAGAATTGAAGAGAGATATATTGAATGAAGTATCTTCTCTTGAGACAGTCATGCGGACCTTGTATTCCAGATTCATCACCATGCATAAGTCAATTGTCCATCTTAATGATTGGCAGCAACGTTGTGCTAGGAGAGTATGCATCTTGTCATATTTTCACACTGTTGTCGATCACATGAAAACATGGACAATGAGGTACAAAGGAGCCCCATTGCATTTTCCAAAGGTGATGAAAAACGTGGCAGAATTGAAAACATGCATCTGGATTCATATCCGTAACTATGAGGAACTCCCACAGTTCATCACCAATTTGCAGGATTCACATGCACGGGTGTTCATGAGAATGGATGTCATTGTGAGCACACATGTGATCCATCCATTGGCACACTCACCAAGGCAAAGACAAAAAACCAAGTCTGACTATAGCTGGACATGTAATTTGATGAGTTGATGCGCATAGCCACCAACATAGACTTGGAGATCAGCGCAGATACTATGCATCAGTATGTTGTTTTTTCGGCTGCACCAAAGACTATGATGTACATGTTATCAGAGGAGTTGGAAAGAGGCGCCAAATCAGTGTACTCGAATGCAACAGAGGCAAGAGTTCACTTTCAAAAGGATGTCACCACAGTGTACATGGACACCATCACAGACTACCAAGCTTGGCATCAGTTTGCCACCGTCGATCACCGTGAGGATGTCGAAGAGTTGGTCTTCCCACAGTTGTCTGAGTCTTAGTAATGTCTTGCATGGCTTACTCAAGCCTATTTTGTCTCACATGGGTACATGTGCAGATTGTAATGTAACATATTGTAAAAGTGAAAGAACAAGTGTCGATAGTAGAATGTAACAATCATGTAGTAGTTGAAGAGTCATGAGGGTAGGTGAAGAGTCACAAAGGGGAATGTCAAGGGTCACCCCACCCTTTGCTATTTATAGAACCTCATAACTCATTGTAAGGGATTTTTTGGGAGCCAAGCTTCTTATAGGTATATCTTAGAGAAAGCTTGGAGTGTATTGGAACGGGCATTGGCTTCTCCACAATGCAAAGCTAGTACATCTCTTTGGAGGAGTAGGCAGTAGTGGTTGTAACGTTCCGCTGTCAGAACTAGTGGTTGGTCATGGTTGTATTGTATGATTGTATCTTTCACTCTTAAGATAATAGAGCCAACACATTTCATGCATATGTTGTTATTGTAGTTCAATTGTCTTGGTTACTCTAATGATATATGTAGTTGTTTTCTTATGCATGTATATATGGACACTTTCTATATATGTTTGTATGAATCTTACTGAGATGTGTTGTTGGTTTAACCATCACTTTGGGTCGTTGGTTAACCTTCCTTCGAGCTTGTTATGTATCTTTGCTCGTGTGTTCCCTTTCAAGCCGCATGGTTCCACAGGTTTCTAAGGGGCGCACTCATTCCCCATTCCATGTGTTAGAACCATTCATGCATCTTCCTTGGCTTGTTGCTCTGGTCACACCTTTCTGCCAACAAGGACATCCTACTTACCTCTACGCGCAACCACGGTTAAGGCAATACCGTACAACCCCACTGCTGGGATTCCTACACCAAACGGTCTAAGGTATAGTTGGGACTTCTTACCTGGGAGATCCCCTGACATGTTGGCGAGTCCAACACCGTCAGCATTTTGGTGCTAGAAGGAGGGCCATATAACAAGTTGAGTCCTCAAATCTATTTTGAATATCCACACACCTATCATGAATAACTACAGAGTTTCTGTTCCGGAGTGTATGTCTTATGGAAATGACGTTGAAGTCTCGAAAGAGCTCTAAGATAACTTGTCACATAAAACATACGATGGTGGAGGCAAAGTAGCCTTGGTTAGCCATGCGGTCAGTATTGTAGGCTCATTTGAAATACATGAAATATTTGAAGATTACATGACCTGCGTGTTGTTCGCCTACACACTTCGAGGGCACCCGATGCATTGGTGTGCCACGCTGCCAGAAAAATATATTCATTCTCTTTCTCATCCGGTCACAAAGATAGATTGTGCTTTCAATAATTTTGGCTGTAAAGAAATCAATAAAGAAATTATGAAATTATGGAAAGCACCTGATGAATTCGTTGAATAGTTTCACACACACTTTTGTAATCTTGTATACTGATTTCCCGAAGCTGAAATTGATTGGGAATTTCTTGATGGAAGATTTGAGTATCTTCTTTACATATATGAAAATCCATAATTCTTGAAATCATTTGAACACCTCTCAGCATACTTCGATGATGGAGTTGCACAATCTCAAGTGGACATAGTTGTTGACACAAGTGACTGTCTGCTTTCCCTCATCAAACAGCTCCACCACCACAGTGTGAGGTGGGAGAACATGCACACAAATCGGTTGAACTATCACATCCTCCCACCCCACCTACTCTTGATATATGTGAATATTTGGATTGCAAGCCAGCTGGTTATCATGTGGACTTATTACCTCAACCTCTATCCCCATGTTCTTCTGATCCTCCGGATTGTATTGTATTGTGTTCTTCCGTTCTAGACTCCACACTTGTTATGAACGAGGATCAAGTTGTTGACGGAGTTGGTCTCATGCATCCAACTTGCACTATCATTCATAATGAGTGTGTGTGGGAATCTAAAGAAGAACATGTGATGAAGGATGACTACCTTCCATCCGCACCTCATCCACTTTATCGTAACATCCCTTGTGATTCTGCCACTATTGATTTCCCTTGTGAAAACTCATTTCCGGATGTTTCTACTTCCGATCGTTCACAGGACACATCGAATGTCAGTTTGTCATTACATTGCAAAGAGGACACATCTTCCTTTAAAAATATGTCCAATCTATCATCGATCATTTCTGAAAGCACAGAGGGTGAACATCCTTTCTTCTCATCTACCCCTCTACACAATTCATCAAATCAAGAGGATGCCAACAAACATCCCGAATTTTCTGATCATGAATGTTGTGATCTTTGTACTTCTTCATTTGATCACGATGGTGATTCAATCATTGTTAATTTGTCTAAGCCACTGGTCTCCGATGTTCTACCTATTGACGAAGTCGAAACCCCACAAGCTATCGAGGCACTTCAGTCTGAGCTGATGGTTATGTCATGCCCTTACTACCCTGAGGTTGGTTTCACTTATGATCAGGAAATTTTTGAAACAAACAATGCTCCTCATCCCTCTCTGCTTTGCATTGAAGATCAACCAAACACCCATATTTTGCTTCCTCCACTCGAATCACATGATCCCATCACTCTTGCATTGGAGTAACCTTACACAGTGAGCACACTTGCGCGACATAAGTCCTCTACCTTTCTCATTTTTTCTTGAATGTCACATTCAAGAGAATGTATGCTTAACATCTACACGTAGTGTAGCACAACACCATGGAAAGTCCACAGAGTGCATGTCATGTTCTTCCCACTCATTTCTTTTCTGTGGAAGCATTTAAACCTGGAGTTTGTTTGTCTTCATCGTTATATCTTCATGTTTGATGGTTCACATGACTGTGTTATTCACGAACCATGCCTTCACCAACATGGGTCGACCAATGCGTCAGTGGCTGCATTGGAAGTATCACTTCATGTGAGCAGGCCCATGCACCGTTAGCTTAGGAGTAGGAGTAGTGTTTTCTTCTTGTCAGTCTGCTTGCATGCATGTTTGTTTTCCTTTTTGTTTGTTTTCTTGCTTTCTTGTTTTCTTACTCCCTTTTCTTTCACATTTTAATTTTCTCTTCTCTCTTTTGTTGTTTGTTGCTTGTTTACATTCGTAGGTTATTTTCACATGAACCATGTGCAACTCTTGAAACAAGCTGGGTAAAGTGTAAGAGGGCTTATGCAGTTATAAATACTTGGTTATCTTCCATCCTATCATTGTATGAAGAACTTGTTGTATTTAGTCCATGATACACCAATGGAAAATACATTATGTTCGAAGTGAACCATGATGAAAACACAATGCTTGTGCACTAACTAGTATCACCTAATCTAGTCGGTTTTTTTTGGGTTAACCCTTGTCATCTCATTCAAGTAGAGTAAGGTGAGGGGGGAAACCTTAACAAGTATTTCAGAGATATATACAAAATAACTCTCTGAAGAAACAACCTCTTCTTCTCTCAATAAGTCGGGATCCCTCTTCCACCTCTGAAATGAATAAGTGTTATGTACAGTTCTTGAAAAAATGAAAATGAATAAGGCGAAAGAAGAGAAAGGCTTCCTACATAGATAGGTGATGCAAGTAACTCCATCAGGGTACTGACCAGGATTGCTGGCAGAGAGTGATGGTTGTGTTCCTATGTGACTCCGCCACGGTATTATCCAGGCCTACAGGCAGCGAAGAAACACTAGAGATGAAACTTAAACTCTGACTATCATATTTCTTGTGCACCAATATACCCCTCATACCCAATCGAAACAATTGTGTTGACTTGGCTTGGAATGTGTGTCGACTGACCAAGATCATGGTAGGTTGCCACATCTTTCAATCAAGTTAGTGTGGAAATCAAGATGATCTGAGAATCGAACAATACTTCTGCAGGAGTTAGACTTGCTTTTCATGGAACAAGGTCCATTTAGAGAGCTAGAGTTCAGTGTGTCACCAAGTGTTGTAGCGGCTACTACCACCCCTCAAAAAAATTTCCTTAGCTTCGTTTTGGAGCTTCCCCACCAACCAACCTTAGCAGCATGTCTTGCACTATCCAAGTACATAGGCTTCAACTGAGTTTTAGTGGCCTACTAGCCTTTGTTGGTCAACTTGTTTACCTCCCACCCGCAGGCTGACATTACAGACTTAGTCATTTTCTAGATGAGATGTTCACCTTGAAAATTGTGCAATTTTGGAGGGGAACTATCCTTCCCTCCAGAAACTGTGCAATATAGCTAGGCTAACGGTTGGGCTCCAAAAATGTGCAATCTAGCTAGGCAGAATTCCCTCTGGAAAGTGCATAATTTAGCCCAACACTAGGCTTCAACTCAGAAATTGCATAATTCTGACTAACAGCCAGGGCTTAAGTCCAGAAATTGTGCAATGCATGAGGGATAGCCAGTCTTGTCAACCCAGAAATTGCACAAATTTCATCCCCAGGCTTGCAGACTGTTGCATGTGCTTTTAGGTTGACCAGTTCCCTCCAGGATAGGGCAAACATTATTTGCATGCATGGGTTGCATTTCCCGAAAAAGCAAAAAACATCCCTAGGTTTTAGGGATCTATTTTTAGCAATTGGAGGTTGCATGCAAAGATCGTTTTAGAAACCTCCCGCCAAGTGTCACCTTTTCCTATATTTGTGGCATGCACGTCATAACCTCGATCTTATCAAAACTCATTTATTCGACACTGTAGAACTCATTCCTCACATCGATCTTAGAGCTCTGACATCCCACATCACATCTAGGTGACTTCGGCACATTCAACTCAGCTTTTTTTCGGGTAAGTCTACTTTTCATGTCGCTTTTTGTATTTCTCTTTGTGTATAAGTGTTGTTTGCTTGGTTTCAACGAATGCTTGTTGTCATTTTGATGCATGTTAGCTTTTAAAAGCATTGTTTTAGTTTTTTCACTGCATCTCATTATTGTCGCATGTAT